>JAUTBS010097165.1:0-12923 GCA_032361285.1 Aequorea victoria | reverse complement strand
CTGTGATTGCAACGACGAGGTTATGCAAGTGTTATATTAGATGTATGATTGTGACGTGTGATAGGTTATGCTAGGATAAGACGGGTCGTGCTGTTAAGGACGATCCGTGCTACGGAAAGATAACTTATGTTGAGTTACTTTCGTATCAACTCTCTTGTCGATCCCGTTGCGACTTGTAGTCAAAACGGGTCTTTATTGATTGAATACATGAATAGTTTATTAAATGTATCTTTTTAGTTATGAAGCTATGATGGATTCCCAATCCTTGGTAATTTTCTCTTTATTTAAGAACCATAGCTTTTATTTTATTTCATAGATAATTTAGTTAATCAAACAATCTATCTTTCAATCAAATTAATTAGAGAATTAATTAGAAAATAACACAACTCAGCCTTCCTGTCCTTGAGGACGATACCCGATCTTACACACTATTCTACGGAGTAGCTCGTGTTACTCGGTTTTTATAAACTTTATCTTTGATCACTCAAAAGACGCGATCAAACACCGCGAGCAAGCATTCGTCAACCTCAACGTATACCTGACCTCTCCTCCACTGCTTTCCCGAGCAGTACCCGAAGAAGAGCTCTTGCTCTACCTAGCATTTTTAGAAACTATAGTGAGCTCGGCCCTCATCTGTGAAGACACAGGAGTCCAGAAGCTGATCTATTACACTAGCCGAGCATTCTGAGGAGTAGAGTCCAGATATCCCCGAGTGGAGCAGTTAGCATTCGCCCTTGTCATCTTGGCTAGGTGATTGCGTCCCTACTTTCAAGCTCACACCATATTCGTACTGACAGATCAACCGCTACGACAAATACTACAAAGGCCAGAGACCTCTGGTCGATTGGCACAATGGTCAATGGAGTTGGGCGAGTTTTACATCCAGTATCGACCACGACCAAGCATTAAAGGGCAAGCGGTAGCAGATTTCATCGCAGAGTTCACAACCAAGTTGCCTCCCACTAAGCAAACTCAGACTCAATCAATAGACAATCGCTCGAAAACTTATCCCGAGGTCGAGGTCATCTTCGATGCTCGGCAGGTGTGGATGGTAAACATAGACGGGTCTACAAACTAGACCTTCAGCGACGTTGGTCTAGTCCTTATTTCCCCGTAAGGAGATGCACTAGAATACGCTATGTGTTTCGGATTCTGAACAACTAATAATGAGGCCGAGTATGAGGCTGTCATAGATGGCCTCAAGCTGGTACTAGCACTGGGGGCAAAGCATGTCAAGATTCTTAGTGACTCACAGTTGGTGGTCAGTCAAGTGCAAGGCGAGTACGAAGCACTAGACGAGCGAATGAACTCTTACAAGATTGTCACCGAGGAACTCAAAGCTAAGTTCGACAAGTTCCTAATTGAAAGAATTCCTAGGAATAACAACCAGTGAGCCGATAATCTCAATCGAATGACCTCAGCTTCCAAGGGGCAGATAGCTAGAGGGGTATTAACAGAGTATCTGACCCAGTCGAGCATCACTCAGAAGGAAACACCACTAACAGTTAGCCTGGCACAAGTCTGTATAGTCTGGGTAGAGGACATCGTCAACTTCTTATGAAGTGGTCAGCTGCCGAACAGCAAAATTGATGCTAAAAGACTGAGATACAGTGCGAGCAAGTACGTGTTCATCGGCGATATTCTTTACAAACGTGGCTTTTCAGTCCTCTACCTAAGATGCATCTCAGAAGAAGAATCTGAGTATGTAATGAAAGAGATACATGAGGGGATTTACGACAATCACTCAAGCGCTCAGGCCTTATCAGGCAAAGATCACCGAGCAGAAGGCAATAGACTTCGTGTGGAAGTCAATCGTGTGTCACTTCGGCATCCCGATGAGCATCATCACCGATAACGGTAAGTAATTTGACAACAAAGGGTTCAGAGAGTTTTGTAGTCAGTTGGACATCTAAAATAGATACTCCTCTCCTGGCCATCCCCAGGCTAATGGGCAGGTCGAGGTGACCAACATAACAATCTTAAAAAATAATCAAGACTAACCTGAAGTCAGCAAAAGGCTTGTGGGCCAATGTGATTCCAAATGTCCTCTCGGTATACCAAACGATAGTGCGAACCCCAATAGGAGAAACTCCATTCATGCTCGCCTATGGGAGTGAGGCAGTCATCCTAGTAGAGATCAGTCTAGCAAGCCATCAAACCACTATCTTTGACGAAGACAAGAATGGCCAAGCCCTCTCAGAAAGGTTGGATTAAATAGATGAGATCCGAGGAGCCTCAGCTCTCAGAACGGCGGCCTACCAGCAAAGAATAAAGAAGTATTATGACAGCAATGTCAAAAAGAGAGAGTTCAGAATAGGGACTTGGTCCTTCGAAAAGTGTCTCTAGTCACTAAAGATCCCCAAGAGGGAAAACTGGGAACGAGCTGGAAAGGGCCTTATAAAGTGGAAGATCGAGTGAGATCTGGGGTGTACCGACTAAAAGACTCGAACGGAAAAATACTTCCACATGCATGGAATGCCGAGCACCTTAGGAAATACTACAAGTAAGGGAGCTTATAAATGGATGCAATAAAAATATTCTTTTTATACATTGTCTTTTTATGCCTTCTCTATAGACTTTACATCTACAAAGAAAACTTAACATCCAGGTCACTTGAGGACTTGGTCAGCCAAAGAACAGTTGGGTCGACTTGAGGTACCCAACCGGGGCTCAAAGACTTTTACAAGATTCAACATCCAGGTCACTTGAGGACCTGGTCGGCCCAAAGAACGATTGGATCGAATTAAGGTATCCAATCGAGGCCTGAAGCTACAACAAGTTCAACAACTACGTCACTTGAGGACCTAGTCGGCCAAAGAACAGTTAGGTCGACATGAGGTACCCAACTGAGGCCTCAAAGACTTCTCCAAGACTCAATAGCCAGGTCACTTGAGGACCTGGTCGGCCTAAAGAATGGTTGGATCGAATTAAGGTACCCAACTAAGGCCCGAAGCTACAACAAGTTCAACAGTCAGGTCGCTTGAGGACTTGGTCGGCCAAGGAATGACTGGGTCGACTTAAGGTACCCAGCCGAGACCCGAAGACTTCTATAAAGTTACACAGCCAGGTCAGTTGAGGACCTGGTTGGCCCAAAGAGCGGCTGTATTGAATTAAGGCATCCAACCGAGGCCCACAACTACAACAATTTCAACAGTGAGGTCACTTGAGGACCTGATCAGCCAAAGAATGGTTGGGGCAACTTGAGGTACCCAACCGAGGCCTCGAAGACTTCTATAAGATTCAACAGTTAGGCCACTTGAGGGTTTGTTCTTCCCAAAGAACGGTTAGATCGAATTAAGATATCCAACCGTGGCCCAAAGCTACAACAAGTTTAATAGCCAGGTCACTTGAGGACCTTGTTGGCCAAAGAACGGTTGGGTCGACTTGAGGTACCCAACCAAGGCCTCAAAGACTTCTACAAGATTCAACAGCCAGGTCACTTGAGGATCCGGTCGGCCCAAAAAAGGGTTTGAGAGAATTAAGGTATCCAACCGAGGCCCAAAGCTATAACAAGTTCCACAACTAGGTCACTTGAGGACCTGGTTGGGTCAACTTGAGGTACCCAACCGAGGCCTCAAAGACTTCTACAAGATTCAACAGCCAGGTCACTTGAGGGCCTGGTTGGCCTAAAGAATGGTTGGATCAAATTAAGGTATCCAACCAAGGTTCGAAGCTACAACAAGTTTCATAATCAGGTCACTTGAGAACCTGGTCGGCCCAAAGAATGGTTGGGTCAACTTAAGGTACCCAACCGAGGCCTCAAAGAAACCTACAAAGTTCAAACAGCTAAAGATCTAGTCGGTCAGAAAGCAGTTGAACCATTTGAGGATCCAATCGAGCCCATGAAGGGAACGACTAAGTAGGTAAAATTCACAACCAAGACCATTTTAGGATCAGGATGAGTCGACAAAAAGTCAGGCCATCTGAAGAGGTCGACCGAGAATCTGAAGACTTAAAAAAATTCTTATGATTATTTGGAGTTTTGATGGTCGAATGATTTTAGAAATTCAATCGAGGCACCAACAACTTAGTAATTTCATTTCCCCAAGTTCTGGTCAGTTAGAACAGGAAAAGAGCTACTAGAAAGCCCGACCGTGGTACCCAACACTTAAAAAAATTAAAAGAAAAAGTATAAGACATCATCTAGAGATAGATTACTCTATTCATTCGACAAAAGGTACAATGACCGACTGAGAGGTCTAACACTTAACAAAATAAAGGGATATAAACAAACAGTCGCCTAAGAAGGACGACCGAGACATATAATACTTAGCGAAATAAAGAGTACAGAACATTCATTCAGGCTGGAGCGAAGACATTCAAAAATTTCATTTCATTGAAATTAGGCAGATTGTTTCTACAAAAAGTATAGAAAATAAAGGATTACACAAGGACAAAAAGTAGAGAAAGTGAGGTCAGGTAGAGGGCCTATTAGTAGTCTTCTTGATCGAGCCCCCTTCCTCGGCTTCTGGATCGTTATTGTCCCAAAGGAAGGGGAAGAAGTCTAGGTCCTTGAAGGAGGCCGCTGCTCGAGCCTTCATCGCGTTGAAACCCCTGACATAGTACTCAGCGCTCTCTACCTCAAACTCTTCTGAGGCCTTGAACGCCTCAATCGCTTCCTTCTTGGCCTTGGTCATCTTGGCAAAAGCCTTGGCTAGTTTTTGCTCCAGCTTCTTGACCCTCACCTCAGCTCGGGCCCTTACCTCCTCGCCAGCCTCCCTCTCAGCCAAGAGGCCAGCTACTTTTTTCTTGGCCTTAGTGGCCATCTGCTAGGCCTCAGCCCTGGCTTTCTTTGGCTCCTCGAGCTGCCTTGAAAATTTAGCCTGCGCAGCAGCATCTTTCTTACCTTTAGAGGCATGGAGAACCTTCTACTGGTAGCAGCGGCTGGACATGTGAATAGCCCGAGCACAAGCCTGTAAGACAAAAATAAAAAAAAGTCATCAGATACGACGAAAAGGGAACAATTAAGCAGAAAGAAATAAAAAGATGCAAGTTAAGGACTTACCCGAATCAGGTCTATGAGTAGGTCCCTAGCCAAAGTAACTGTCCCCATCTCAGCTAGAGTAGGGTTAGCCTCTTCAACAAACTCGACCATCTTGACCTGAGCAACATTGAACTTACTCATTAGCTCGCAGAAAGGGCCCGTCAAAGGGAGAGGTTCCGAAGCGACTAGAGGGGCGAGGGGAGCAGAAGCAACAACTGCTACCAAAGAAGCCTCCCCCACCAGAAGCGTGGACCCCGTTGGTGGGGGGCCTCGAGTGGATCCAGCTCCACAATAGGTGTGGGTGGATCGTTCTTGGAAGGGACCAGACCCTCCCTTAGCCTTTTTTATGTGGTTTTGGACCCGGTCTTCTCACTGCCCCAAGCTTGAACCTTCAAGAGTGCAAATTTTTCAGGTCTCTTCGACATTCTTGCTCAAAAGGCAAAAAATAGAATTACAAACAGATCAAGGACGAAAGAAAAAATAAAAAAGGACTGAACATAGTAAAGAATAAACAAGAAAGTAAAAGATTCTCACTCGGGACTTCGGGGCCAAACAACCAAATGCTCAATGAATGAGGAGTCACCAGCTGGCTGTACAATCTGACTGGATGACCCCGAGCAGTCTTTACCTTGGCCTTTGCCTCGACGTCAATTGCAGACTCGGCCGAGTTGTTTTTGTGGTCAAGTTTCTCCCACCTCATCCAATTGAAATTCAGAACTAATCCCAAAAACAAACAAAAATTTCTCCTTCCAGAATTTATTGAAAGAAGGACAACCCAAAATGAGAACTCGGTATTCCTACCAAGCCTGAAAGAAATATTAGCCAAGTTGTTTTTTCTTCAGCTAAAAATAGTAAAGGAACTCCTCTATCGGAAGATGATGCTCACTGCCCGAGACCTCCTCCCAGAGGATGATGGCCCCGTAGAGGATCCTCCAGTCATTAGGCATAAGTTGCCCAGGGGTAAGCCCAAAAAGCCAAGAAATTTCTTGACAAACCTAGGGAATGGAAGCCTCAGTCCAGCAGCAAAGGCATGCTCGTATATGCCCAGCCTGCCATCGGGAGGGAAACACACTCACTCGTCTCGATAAACAAGGTAGAACTTTATGGACTCAGGAAGAGAGAGAGAGAAGAGTGAAGACGCGCTATGTCGACTGGTCGACTAGTAGATGGAATGAGTTCAGCAGCAAACTCTTTGGTGCCCTAGAGATGGGCAACCGAGCTTGAGGTCACACCCTCATTGGCATGGGACGAGCCTCGAACAACAAGGGAAGGAAGATGGGAGACGGTTTTCTTAGAGTTTAAAGGAATGGTATCGGAAGAGCGAACCTCCTGAGATAACTCCATAGTTCCACTCCTCAAAAATAGAACAGTAAACTGGACGGTGACACAAGTCTTAGGAATAAATAAATCAAAAGCAGGATGATCGGGCATAAATGTGTCGACTAGAAGAGGGAGTTCAAACCTACGGGAATAGAACAAAACCCTATCAATAAAGAAGAAGGAGATGGAGCAGAAAAAGAGGGATAGGAGAGAACCTCTAGTTTCGAACTCAAGAAAGCCAAAGTGACTCTTCGAGAGGATAATACCAACAAAACTGTAAAAGAGAAGGAGAAGGAAGAAGACTTACTAGCAACAAGGACGGAGAAGGCGCCGGAGGATGAACGGGGAAGACGCTAGAAGATTCGAATGAAGATGAGGTCTGCGGAGGGAGATTGCAAGAAATGGGAGGGTATAAATCTGAAATATGTTCTAACGTAAAGAATAGAGAAAGGTCATCCCCTCGCCTATATATAGGTATAGGATGAACGATCCAGATTAAAACAAACTTTTTGATCCAACGGATCCGAGATCGAGCGATACCTACCGTATGATACAAAATGACCGACGGCCCAAATTGACCCACGTGTTAATCGGATACCAAAAGGTCATCATTTTAAAGATCTAAAAAGATCCTCATTTAATGAGAAGTGATGTTTCGTCAGACCAAGGAGAGGGACAGCCTTCTCGAGCCTCGTGTAACTGTCACCTCGAGGAGCTAAGATGACGTCACCATAACCAAGCAACCACCATTTAAAAAAAGTTATTTCCTTCACCGAGCGAGTACAGCTCGGGAATAGGGGCATCTGATGAGTATGAATAAATCATTCGGACAAAATCGATCGAGAGGAATATAATTCAAAGTTAAACACCGACCGACCGAAATGATGAGAGTAAGTAACCAAAAGACAGTCAGAATAAGATCAAACTTTTAGCCGACCGGGGGCAAGGTATCATACGATGAAGACCAACCGATCGATAGAGCATTCGGGAATTACCCAAAAGGCATGCTTGGTCAGACCCTACACTCAGTCAGCCAGACTCGCCGAGATCACTCCAGCACCAATCCCAAGGAAAGATCCCTAATCTGATTATCACGGATCCTAAGATTCTCGCTCAGATCGGCAAATCATAAATTCGTCTCTATCCTATCCCAAAGATCATGCATAATCACGGTAAATCAGGGATTCACCCCATCCAACTTCAGGATCCGCACCTCTACACCTCTATAAGTAACGACTATCTACAAACTCCGAAGGTACGCAACTCTCTACATACATCTACATTCAATTTCTAGAGTTTGAGTATTCGACTGCCTATCCACTGACTTAAGTATCGGAGAACAATAGGTCGGTACCCCACCGGTGCCTATGGTCTAATATTTTGCAGGATCACAACTGAAGGACTGGAGCAGCCCTGGCAATAGATTCGGAGACACGCCGATCACTCGACCGATTACAGAGAATCGTCCAGATTTAGACACCAACAATAACAATTCTTTCGTATCTTGTTATCATATTTGCGTTTAGTGATTGCAAATATCAAGTTATGCATAGTTTTACCTAATGATTGTGATCAAAACTTGAAATAGATTATATTTAGGTGTGAATGGGTTGTGCCCTACTTGTTAAGGACAAGTCGTGTCATTCAAGATAGTTTAGACGGGCTTTTGATCCTAATTGTTCTCTCGACAAATTTGTTAAAGTTTGTAATTATAATGGATATCGTTCCAATAAATTGTTCAGATCCTTATCAGTACAGACCCACTGTTGTGAGACTATACTGAATTTAAAACCCTAATACTTTTGACATTATTCAAGACCCATTAAATTAATTCTACTTTAATTTTTATGATCTTAGCTCAACAAACTCAATCAATTGTTATCTCGAATTGATTTAGGAACTAGTTTTTAGAATAACAAGACTTGGCATTTTTGTCTATGTGATATGATATACCCGGCTTGCCACCATTATTCAGTAGTTATAGTATTGTTGGGTGGCAAAAATGATACCTACAAATTAGAAATTTGTTGATCCAAACAAGAACGATTAATATATTACAATGATCAAACCAATAATATCAATCAATAATCAATCAACTCAAATAAAAATAATATACAACACAAAGATATACGTGATCGGTTAACCGCCTATGTTCACGGGTTAAGAGCAGATCAATCCACTAATAAAAAATTAGGGATTACAACTTTCTCTCACCACTCTTTGATATCACAAGCTTTTTCTCTCTGAAAATTTATTTTAGAGACCCTGAATTTCGTTTTTGGTATTGTGACCTAACTAACAATAAGGTCCTATATATATAGGGGTTCAAAATCTAAGCTTGAAACCCTAATTTCGTGAATCTCGCCCGCGGTGCTGCCTGAACGGAAATTTCTAAGAAAACCTCTCTCGTTGTGGCTATCTGAACGCTGAGGCGCTCGTCCGAGTGGTGGTTGACACTGCACAAAACCAAGCCTCGGCTTGAGGGCGTCCGGACGGCAGTGACTTCCGTCTGAATGGTAGTCTATTGTACACAAATTTTGGACCAAAACCCAACAAGTAGCTCAGTTTAACTTTTACTTTCGGGAGCGATTGAGAAATTGATTACCAATTATATATATCGTAGTGTTGTTTGATTAAAATTAAAAAATTATTTTTGACATTAAATAAAGAGATAAACTAATACGAAACAAATAAATAATACCTAGAGAATGTGAGACTGTTAATCCTTATGATTTTAGACACGTACTGAATCTCTTATATGAGGATTAATTTACCATTATGAGAAAAACAAAATCTAAAATAATGAGGTCACATATGTTTTTTAATTAAATTATAAACTCTTTGTTAGGTCCCGGGGATTTTGATACAGGGTCGTAGAAAGAAATACGAAACAGGTATAAAATGTGCAGAATAAGTTTTTTACCTCTAGAAATCTGGTAGATTTGATCTCTGTAACTGCAACGGCACCGTTGAGATGACCCGGTGATCTTCTCGCGTATGTCCCAATTGCGCAGTTCGAAGAACGCAGTATGGACTACGATCCTCCTTCGAGTTCCTACGCCGTTTGCTCAGATCTTCTATCCCGGAAAAATAACAAATTATTTTTCTTATATTTTTCTCCCTCAAAGAACACACCAGAATTCTTGCAACACAAGAATTCCTAAATTTTCAATCTCCATTCTCTCACTACCGATAAAGGAATATAATTTCTTTAGCAAATAATCTCAAATTTTTCTCTCTCTAACCACATGGCAATCAAAATGTCTACAAAGCAATCAAATTATATTACTTTTTCGTAATCTTTCAATATGTAAAAATGGATCCATATAAAGATAAGTGAGAGAGTAAGATAAGAAAAGAGAAAGAGATATATGAATAGAGAGAGAGATTTGAGGAAACCAAATCAGAAGATTTGGAGAAACCCAAATCAGGAATCTGATTTGGGGAGGATGAGGTGGCGGCTAGAGCATTAATTAATTAATGTTCACTGGATCAAAAAGTTTCCCGATCTCTAATTTAATATTCGATCAAACCGACCATTAAACCATTGATCAAATTGAATATTGAGAAAAATTATTCTGAGCAAACTAGATACATGAGAGACCATGAGAAAAAATAAAGTACGGGCTAATCGTGTAAAAAACTAAACACCACTAACTCAAACCCCGAGCTAGATTTATTTTTAAACGAGTCGAGATTTACTCCACTAAAAGTCTTGACTGAACTCTCGACTTTATCTCGTTTATATCTCGAGTTTCTAATTACTAAATACTTAAATAATATTTCCACATTTAAGATTACCGATAATCATAGATTAAATTAGATTACTCACAATCCTATTTGATCAACCTCTAAATCTTGAGTATCCCTTGCTTAACTTATTGATATGTCGGATTATAAATCCACCTGCAGGATTTGGTATCATCAAACTTATAAGTAACCCAAGAGAGTATCATGAACCTGAATCAAATGTAATTTCTGTCAGTATAATATTATCCATCGAACACAAAGTGCTGGTACCCAACTCACCGGTCTTGTTGACCTCAACAGAAGTCTCACACATTAGTGAATCAAAGTACCGTACACTAAATGCACATGTCTAATAAATACGTCAGGATTAAGAGTTTAAGCAATTCATAGTAATACGATGTGTGAATTAATTTATAACAATCAGTATAAAATTAATTATCTCGATGATCCTACTCAATACACACCAAGTATACTAACACATTGAGTCAGAACTTTGAATATCAAATTCAAACCGTTCACCGTAGCCAAGACAAGTCTACCAAAATAATGTGTTATAGTCTTTCCAATAGTTATTCCAATTCTATCTAGACTGTGAGTTTTAATTAAAAATTACTCTGTGAGAACCTATGATTCGATCTTCCGTATGTAAGCCGAAATCTATATACCGAATCAAATACTCGACATGAATAAATAAACGAGCTTGCATAAATTTAAAATAAAATATGCAAGTATTCATTCTCATTTAGATTCTCATTAAAATAAATTTTATTGAATAAATAATAAAAATATATATGCAAAAAAGTATGACTTTTAATATATAACCGTAAAATTCTTCTATTTATACTCAAGTCACGCCTGCATACACTTGACACCAAACCCCTCTACATGCATACCAACTATTTTTGTTGGTAATGCCCTAGTAAAAGGATCCGCAAGGTTGTCCCTCGATACAATCTAACACATAGTAAACGTCTCCACGTTGCACGATCTCCCAGATGAGATGATACTTATACTCTTTGTGCTTTCTCTTATTATGAACTCGTCATTTTTTTGAGTTAGCGACCGCTCCACTATTATTATAATAAAGTGTAATAACTTATCGTACCAAAGATACACATGCAAGTCCATTAGGAAGTCATAAGCCAAACGGCCTCTTTGGTTGCCTCAGAGGCTGCCACATATTCGGCCTCCATGGTGGAATTAGCAATACAAGATTGCTTTACACTCTTCCAACTTATGGCTCCACCTCCAAAAATAAACACATATCCAGAGGTGCACCTTCTTGAATCTTTATTAGTTTGAAAAATAGAATTCGTATATCTTAAAGGTACTAGATTCTCAGACTTGTAAACCAACATGTAATCTCGAGTCCTTTTAAGGTACTTGAGAATGTTCTTCACCGCAGTCCAGTACTCCTGCCCCAGGTTAGACTCATATCTACTAATCATGCCAACGACAAAGCAGATATCCAATCTAGTGTAGAGCATAACATACATAAGGCTTCCAACCGTCGAAGTATAAGAAATGTCTATTATCTTCTCTATCTTCTCAGGTGTCTTAGAACACTGATCCCGGGATAGAGTGATTTCATGCCTGAAAGGAAGAAATTCTTTTTTAGAATCTTGCATGCTAAAACGAGCTAACATAAAGTCGATATATCTCGCCTAAGATAATGTCAACATCTTTTATTTCTGATCTCGCGTACGCTTGATCCCAAGGATGTGATTGACTTCTCCCAATTCCTTCATATCGAATTAACTGGACAACCATAACTTCACGAAAGATAACACCCCAATTCATTTTCGATGAGCAAGATTTCATTTACGTATAGTACTAAAAACACCACCACGATACCGTCGCGCTTCCTGTACACACATGACTCATCAGAACTTTGATCAAAGCCAAATCTTTTAATCGCCTGATCAAATCAAATATTCCATGACCTCGATACTTGCTTAAGTCTATAAATAGATCTCCTAAGCTTGCACAACATATACTCTTGGCCATTTGCTACGAACACGTCTGGTTACACCATATAGATGTATTCATCAAGACTCTCGTTAAGGAAAGATGTCTTAACATCCAATTGCTAAATTTTGTAATCAAAATGTGCAGCAATAGATAAGAGAATTCAGATAGACTTCAGCATGGCTATCGGTGAAAGGTTTCCTTATAATTGATCCCTTCTTTCTGAGTGAACCCTTTTGCAATAAGCCTAACTTTGAAGATTTCAACCTTCCCGTCTGTTCCTCTCTTTTTCTTGTATATCCATTTGCACCCAATGAATTTTACCACATCAGTTGGATCTACAAGTTCTCAGACCTGATTGGAGTACATAGACTCCATTTCAGATTCCATAACCCTTTGCCAAAGGACTGCATCTTTGTTTAGGAGTGTCTCTTTGTAGTTATCGAATTCGGTATTCTGATATTTCAAGATTTTATCATATGACTCACCCAAGAGAGTATACCTCTCGGGTAAACAAATTACCTTTCTAGTACGACAAGGCTCTCCCTGTGGATGTGTACTCACAATAGGTGGTGAATCATCCTATACTGGTGGTATCATAGAAGACTGTGCCGGTGTCTCTTCTCTCAACTCATCAAGAACCACACAGGACCCGGGCTGGTGGTTTAACATATAATCCTCTTCGAAGAATCGAACATTTGTGATAATAATGACCTTCTGATCTTTAAGATTATAGAACAAATCACCTTTCGTTCTTTTGGGATATCCAACAAAGAAACAGACTTCTGATTTTCATTTCAATGAATCGGCATCTTTTTTCTGTATGTGTGCTGGACACCCCCAAAACTGAACAGGTCACAGACTAAGTTTGAGCCTAGTCCATAGTTTTTTTGGGAGTAGA
>JAUTBS010097054.1:0-12926 GCA_032361285.1 Aequorea victoria | reverse complement strand
CATAAGGGCAGCCAAACATAAGAAAACTGACTCTCCAAGAGAAATGCACATCATGAAAAAGGAGACAAACCAGTGAAATATCCCAAGAGCGTGGAAAAGACTCGTACAATCCGTACCAGTTTAACATCAGGGAAATTGTCAAATTTGTCGCAAAACTTCAATTTCGACCACAACACAAGTCAGCATTGCGCATGACACCTTTTTGGAACCTCATTGATGTTCTAAGAAGAAATATACAGAGCACACAAAGGTGCAGGAAGTCCAATTTCGTTGTTGACAAGATCATACATGCTTATGATCCCAGTACCAAGAAATTCAGACTTGGTGAGAGGAGGGTGTCATTGACAAGAACAAACATCAAACTTATATTTGGAATAACTTGTGGAGATAAGAAAATGAACGTTACATACGGTAATAGAGTAATAACAACATTCATCAAAAGGAGATATATGACAGAAGAAAGACTGTCTGCTCCATTGATAAAAAAATTATTGAACTCTTTGGTTAATGGGGAGGACAGAGAAGATGTAGTAGATGTTGTGCAGCTATTATGCATGTACTTGTGCTTGACCTTATTCTTTTCAACCTTTGGGATGAGAATAGGATGGGTTTACCTAAATTACATAGAAGATTGGAGCATAATGAGCACATACGATTGGGCAAGGGCTATACGTGATCACTTGATGAATTGAGCCAACAAGGTATAATTTTAATGTGTAATGACCTGGCTCGTTAGTGCATTAATTTTAATTAATTTGATATTATGATTTCATATATAGAACAAGTATTAAGTCATTCTAACTACTGTTACGCCCCAAATTGAGAAGTGTGGCCGACCATGATTCATGGGTCTTTGGCCCAACAAATCAAGTAAGCCTTAAAATAAAATTAGTTAACTATATGCTAAAACAATATCAATTTCCATGGATTTAACAATAATATCCAAACATGACATAAATGGGTCAAACAGCCCAATGTCTCATCACAGTGATGTCATAGTGTCAATGATAAATGTACTGAATAAATGCGGAAGCAAATCATGATGTGTCCTAGAGGTCAAAAGATTTAGATCACCCGAGCAGTCCAATAACTCGATCTCATCACACAAGCTACCTGAAAAAAAATATTATGGAGCTACATCAGTATAAACTGGTGAATGGAACGTGCATAGTACAATACAGTTTTAAATCAGGGATTCAAATAGTTTGTATGATAAGATAATCATGGCATGACATATACAGTATAATCAAAAGGGGTAACACATAACCCATCATTGCATTTCATTTCATACTTGAAAATACGTATTCCTCCAGGATTCCCTCCGTGTATTTCTGTAATAACCCGGGTTTTCATAAAGCTTAACCTAGGCGTAATTTTACCCTAATCGGCATAACAAATGTTCAAAATCCTAGAATTTAAACTCCATAAACCCTATTAGTGTTAATTAAGGGTTCAACACTTAAAATGATCAAGTAAATGAAGTCTTGAACTTAGAAATTAGATAATTTAAAGTTAAGTTAGAAAAATAATGTTTGGTCACCTAGATCACACCCTAGACATGAGATTTTGGATTAAAGTCTATGGACTTATAAATTAAATGAATGAATTAAATTTTAATTTTAGAATTCAAATAATTACATTTAAGCCCCTCTCATGAACTAGTTTAGAAAATTACATAAAAAACTAATTTTTGTCAAAATATTAAAATGGGACCCACATTAATTATCTAAATTATAAAAATAAAAAAATAAAATATTTTTTAAAGAACAATTCTACCCTTGGCCAAAATTCCCCTTAGTAGGAAGTTTGATGAGACAATTTTGTGAAATTATTGAAAAATAGGAAATTATGAGAAAGTCTTTCATGTGATGTTTGAGTGTTGGATAAGTAAGGCTTGTTTGGGATCTTAATTCATCTTCTACATTAACTAAATTATTATAGGAGATAATTATACACATAAATATACCTCCATAAAATAAGAATACATAAAATAACTAAATAATGGGAGAAAACTACCCAAAAAAATTAAAGTCTTCTAAAAACCCCTAATCTCCCATCATGTTTGATTTAACCACACTTCTTCCCATCAACTATTTGGACCATGTCACTTAGTCCTCTCTTGGAAGATTTTTCACTCCACAATCACATTGATGGAAGTCTTGAAAGACTTGTGAAAGACCATTTAAAAAGAATTGAAAGGAAAAGGAAAAATCATGAAATTTTCTCCTATAAATAAGACGCTTCTCCCATTCTTCCCAAACCTTTTTCTCCTCTCCATTCTCTCTCTTCTCCCTCATATTTACGGTGGACCAGATCTGGAGAAGAAGAAATAGAAAAAAAGTGAATAACAAGGAAGTTGGATCATCTTCTAAGACCAAGAATCAACAAGTAAGAGTCTTTCTAGAACTTTATATTTCTTCACTAATATCATATTCTTATCTCTCATCCTCTACAAGATAAAAAGAAAGAACTAAAAATTGAAGAAAATGAGCATAGAGTCTTGAACCATGGAAATAGTTTGAAAATCTTGGTTTATGGACCTTTTAAATGAACTTTAAATGAAAGATAAATATTGTAGAAACTTAATGTGAACCTTTATATGTTTATAGGATGTTGTCATAATGTGTTTTGGATATGCTTTGTTTGGATAGAAAGAGAGAAGGTTGTTATTTTATTAAAAATTTCAAAACAGAGGAAGACAGATTAGTACTTAGAGACTTCCAACAATTTTCGTGTGAACTAAACATGGTCTAAATAAATACTTGTTTTTACCATAGCTTCTTTATGATGTTGTGAGTACGTATAAATTTTGGTTAATATTTAAAATGAGTTTTTGAACCCCTTTGACATTTTAGAAGTTTCTGCGACGGTTAAGGTAGATTGTTAGCCTACTTTAAACTTTCATATCTATCTCTAAAAAAATCCCCTTAAGTTGATCTATATATGCAGAGATAGATATAAGAGTCTAGAATCATCTTCCTTTTACAGAAGTCGATTTCAGTTTGTACATTGTGAGATACACTGTGTTTTCCTCACAAGACCCTAATCCGACAGCCACTGTTAAATCAGATGTTTGCCCCTTTTCTGTTCACAACCAGACTTTGGTCTCTTCATGAAAAATTTAGAAAACACCTTTATTTAGTTTTTTATAAATTGTCAAAAATTTTCATGGACGTTTGATAATTTTAAAGTATTTTAGAACCTCTATGACATAATCTAAAATTGTTCTCTGGTCTGAAATGTGAGTTGTTTGTTACTCCTTAAACCTTAAGTCTTGTTTGTTTCTTGTTTAAGCATCATCCATGAGTTTTAATGTTGGTTTATTGCTGGAGTATTAGTTTTATGATCTCAACTTATGTCATGACATCTCTCATGCATGGACTGGGTTTCGGGTGGATTGTTGACCTTGTGTCTAGCTCGGCTAGGGTTGTTTACCGTTGAATCATGTGTTGGTTGTTGTCAATTTCTCGTGGTTATGTCTTGGGTTTGACCTTGGGATGGTAGTTTTGAGCTATAGTGTAGTGAGACGCCTTACCTGGCCGTACCCCGTCGCCATAATGTTTCTTTCCTTGTTGTGACATTGGGATGGTGGTTCCGAGGTGCAGTGTAGTGAGACGCCTCACCTGGCCGTACCTCGTTGCCATAGTGTCGTTCGGTGTATCGTGTCATACTTATGGATTTAACACAGACTCGTCAAGGACTCAAATGGTAGGTGGTTCCAAGGTGCAATGTCATCGATACGCTTCACCTGGCCGTACCCGGCTAGGTGGTTCTGGGGCGCAATATTGTCGATAC
Organism: Aequorea victoria; assembly: GCA_032361285.1. Lineage (NCBI taxonomy): Eukaryota > Metazoa > Cnidaria > Hydrozoa > Leptothecata > Aequoreidae > Aequorea > Aequorea victoria. The sequence continues at coordinate 9,131 of JAUTBS010097054.1, read as the reverse complement.
GCTTTGCTCGACTGTACCCCGCCGTCCTTGCGGCATTTATGAGCTAGTTGAGTATATCTCTCGGCTACGATTCATGGTGTAACAAGGTGGGTCTTTCAGACTGTTTGGTGTTTTATATTGATAAGTGGATGAAAGAGTTCAAGTCTGGATAGTTGAGTTTTGTCGGATCCTTTCGGCGTAAAGGAGTCCCGGTCGTGTATCAGAGTTTACATCATTTTTGCATATCATATCCTGATATATTTTGTTGTATGTATTTAAGTGTAGAAATATTGGGTTCGGGAGATTCTTTCTGGGCTTCGCAGCTCATGGAATTTCATGCCAGGTCACGAAGAGGGGAATACTATCGAAAAGGCTGCAGAAGAGTACGTCGAGCCGTGGCACATTTGATTAAGTCGCAGCTGCGCGTGGAAGAAGTTTTATTTCTGTAATCTTTTTTAATGTTGGACTGTAATATTTAAACAGGTTGTACAATGTGCAAGAAGATATAATCGTTATTATCTATGATAAAAATTAAATTTTATTGGATGGTTATTATTAGAATAACCCTAAATATTATATGTATGTCTCTTAACGAACCGAATTTTTGGGGCGGTACATCTTTGGTTTCATGATTTTGTTGGGCCCTTATGGTTGAACTTAGTCTCATTCTCTACCCAAATTGGTATTTAAAATTTTGGGCTTTAGGAGTTCTTGGGTCTTACTTTGGTCCGTTTCAGTTTTCTGCGTCTTTTTCACCTTTCGTCGGACTCTCCAACTTGAATATTTTTAAACCTCCTTGTTCAGTATTTATTTGCACTCTTTTTATCAATTCCATCTTTCTAGGTTTAACTTATTTTATATTCCATGCATTCATCCCTTTTTTTCATAGGGTTCGAATGTCATTTCTTCAGGCGTAACGCCTTTATACTAGGTTTAGCGTCTAAGGATAGTGTTTAAGAAAAGTAAGGTGTCACAATATCCTCCACTTATAGAAATTTCATCCCAAAATTTAACTTACTGGGTGTAACGAGATGTGGATTCTTTTCTCGCATGTCCTCCTCCATCTCCCACACAACTTGCTCCTCATTTCCAGGCCTTTTCATTACTATACTTCCTACTGACGTCGTCACCAGATTTTCCTTTAAATAATTCTTTATGAGGTGTCCTGGTTGTTTACAATTAAAACACTTGAAGTTTGGTTTGACGTTTGACCCCGGACATTTTTTCAACACATGTCTGATCTTGCCGTATGTCCAACATTGTTTGGGTTCACTTTGACTGCCACTTGTTCCTTTATCTTGTGTGTGAGTGATGTCCCTCTTTTTCTCAATTCTTCCTACCATTACTTGGTTTCCTCGAAGACAATTTCTTTTGAGGTGGCCAAGTTGTCTACACTTGTGACACTTTAACAGATGGCTTGGCAATAGTTGCCATACAGTTTTTGGTCATATGACCGGTCTCGCCACAGGTCCAACATTGCTCAGATTGACTTTTATCGCTTCATGCTCCCTCAACTTGAGTAATACGCTTAGGATCTGATACTCCTGATTGTTTGCGTTTCTTGGGCATCATTCGAATTTTGAGGTCTTGCCCATTACTGTTTCCTTATGTCCAAGTGAGCTTTCTCGAAAGTTTCTCATGATTTTGAGCTTATCACCTCATTATGCGTGTCATTCCCTTAAACATTCGTCTAACGGTCAGATCATTATGTACGTGGGGTTCTAGTTGCACTACCGGCGCTTTATTCTCCTCGTGACGTTTCTCTTCCGCATGCACCAAAGCATACGATTCTCCTTCACCGTCCATGTCCTAAGACATAATCGAAACACGTCTTGGTCTAAAAATCAACTAATGATTACGATACCCACGATTAACTGGATAAACAAATCTAGAACAAGATAATCCCTTACAAAGGCACTGATAAGACGAGCGCAACCTCTCATTCAACATACTTATATTTGTGATTGTCATCAGCCATCTAGCTGAACTCCTCACTATTCATCCATATCCGAATCACTACTGAATTTTACGCACAAAAGTGATGGAATAACATAAATGCTCAACTTGTCACTCTTAATCCTCAAACATAGGTCTCATTAGGTTACACTTAATACGTCCGTGTTTACTACAATGTTAAACGTAAGGTTCTAAGTTCACTGCAAGGTGGACGCAAAGGTCAATACCGAGCCCCTTTAGAACATAGAAGCCAACTAAATAACTCAGAATCTTTATCTAACAGTGCTCATGACGCCTGAACGTCTTCACTATCTCGTAGTGCCAACCGCACCAACCAAAGTCTTTTATGTGTTCTTATTTCATTTCTCATCTTCATCCATTCATGACCAAAGATGTCATTGTTCCCAATCTTCTTTTATATTTTGAACTTGTTCTTTGAGAATTCTCAACGCACTTAAGCATATCAACAGTTCAAGAGTTCATTCAGGGGTGCTAATCAAAGCCATCCATCTATAGTTATTTAGGTATAGGTTTTTAATTTCCACAAGTTACATTCCTATCTATCTCAAGAATCTTCTTTACGAGGCAAACCAAACCAGGGTAAAATTCACTGTTTAAACACTCAGACTCGTCGAGAGTCACTCAAGAATTTTCCAATCTCACTTCGTTCTTGTACGTTTCACTATCTTATCTGTTAATTACGTTCTCGTTACTTCACATCTTTTTCCCATCTCGTGGACTTCCATGTCCTCTTACTATTTCCAATATTTAGGTATTACGTTGTTATTTTCTCCTATCTCAAGATTCAATTCATAAGTTAACTACTCCTTTACTCTCATACTAGCTTCTCCTTCTCAATTGGATACTTTCATCACACTTACCCACTTACTGCCTTCCAAAAATAATATCAATTGCTATAACAATTCTAATCATGTCTCGTTTCATTAACATAGATTTGGGTTCTACAACATATCCAAAGATTAGCATCTTAATCTCATATTTATGTTCATATGATAGAAAGCAACTCTTTTTCATTATTCTTACGCCATGCGCAAGATTGAAATTCCTATGACATGTATTCATTATCAATGTTTACCAAACACATCTTAGCATTCCCGCTTATCACTCCTTTCTCTTCATATACTTCGTTTCATGTTATTAACAAGCTATAGGTTCATAGTATAGTTTTTCGGACCCTTCATGGCCAAAAACTAATATTACTCATAGCATACCTAATGTCCATCATCATTACTTCTTATAGCTACCACTTCATACTATTGCCTTTAACATAATCAACTCAATTAAGGGACATAACCAGTGTATTCCCTAAACAATTCTTTCATCAATGGTATCATCCATCTTATGATTATGTGTATGCATTTCATCTAAAGTCTACGTTAATTATCAAGGTTCTACTACTCATAAGTTTTCTCATAATATTTCATTTCTTACAACGTCGATCATCATCGCCTCCTCTCGTAATTAGATTCTTGGATATCCCTTTTTATCACAAAACAAAGGTGGTGACTTATAGCACCAACTCTTCACTTACTCCTAAAATCCTACTCAAAATTCATCATTCTACCTTTTTCCCAGCTCAACGCGAGATAGTTCGCTCTAACTTTTCATCTCATCATGAGACTAACATGATAACAACACTTTTGAGAAGAAGTTTTCTTAATAATCAAGGCTATATTCAACACCATTCCCACAGAATATTCTCTATGAGCAGGGATGTAAACATACATTCCCTCGACCAACTCATCTTTTCCACGAAGGTTCTAACGAATCTATTATGTAAGAATCCTTCTAGGTCCATGTTCTACCTCCCTAGTCCTACTGCTGGGCCTATCTCCCCAATCCAACAAACTTATTTAGACTTCCAATAGGAATCAACCTCTATCACACGTGGTTCCCACTAGATTTCCAAACTAGTTTACTGAACATTCGAAGACAAGGGTATGATATCCCATGATCCACTTTCCTAGGTTTCGCACAACATACCACATTTTCAAAAAATGATTACGCACAAACTTCTGGCGATGATTCCATCGTCCCACAACCTACGACTCGTAACATCGGTGATGTGCCAATCCACTTCAACCTCTAGACTCAAGAAATTTCCAGAACCGACTCAACCTAAGCTCTGATACCACGCTGTCACGCCCAACCCTGAGACACCGGGCACGGGACGCGAGGGGAACAAGACTAAACTATCTTGCCTTTCAAAATTCCGACCCAAATTCCGTTAACATATAAAGAATCCTTCATTTTTTTTACATAACACAATATTACATCATAAGAGGAAATTCCTGCCACTATCTCATATTTCAGTTTACAATTCAAAATAAAATACCAAGTGGAGTATATCTCCATGGACCCTAACCCAGAGCTGATCTTGCAGTGGACCTGACCGTGCACATCGTTCGCCTGTACCTATTACAAGGATCTGTGTGGTGCTGAGCTATAATCTACGTGCTCACCAATCACTAACAACGACATTATAAATGGCACAATGGAAGAAAACATTTTATCACTTTGAAGGCAAGGTAACTTTTCGCAAAACATACTTTTGTCATAAAAGATTTCAAGTTGTCAAATTTTGACAAATCACCTCATAGAATAGAGTTTTTCAAGATTTAATCCATTTCTGATCTTTCTTTACTTTCCATCTTTATTTCGTTATTTCTCTTAAAAAAATATTGTTCATCATCTTTTTTTTCATTATCTTTTAAAATAAATCTTTCATCTTATCATCGTTCACCTCTCAGTGGAGGAATTTCATAAACATAACATCATCACCTCTCAGTGGAGGATTTTCCAACAACCAACTCTCAACAGAGAATTTTCAATATCATTTCCATTTATTCACTTAGTAGTGATAATTACGTTTTTTCTATTTTACACATCCACTTAGTAGTGGTAACATAATTAACCATTTATTAATCATATTTTCTCATAATGTATTGGGTTGTATTAACCTCCCAACCAGGAGTTATTACAGTACTGCGCCTCTGAATATCTCGCCAACTCTTAATTAGACATGGCTAAGGATTATTCGTCGATTTCACTTAACAATGCTCAGTGGTGGAGCTAACACATCACCCGTGGCTTATTCACGATATACATATATATAACATGGCATATACCCACGAAACATTTGTGCGGTATACCCATCACATGGCTCACACCATGTAAATATCAAGACTATCATGATACACATAATATATCCATTAATCATTTATTCATACTTTTATTTAAGTTTTCCAACACCATGTTCATAAATCTTTTCATAAAACTTTCATGACTTTCAACAGTTAATTCTCCCTTTTTGTATCACTTATTTCATTTTTCACAATTTCTCTACACGTCTTCATATTATCATAGTTCTCATATTGTACTATATATTCAAAAGATCATTTCATAAAAATATTGAGTTTTAGTTTCAAAAGAGATTCGTAAATCATTTTATAAAACATAGATTATTTTATAAGAATTCTCATAACTTTTATAACGTAGTATATCAATTAGTTTTTTTTTTTTTTTAACACGATCATATTTTTTCTGTTCTAGTCTATGTTCAAGATTCTTTCATAAAACATTGAGTTCAAGTTTCAAAACAGGTTCATAAATTATTTCGTACAAACATAGGTCCACAAATTTCGTTTCTTTCATAAGTAAGATCACCGTTTATTTTCATTAAACATCTAACTTTCATTATGTTCCAGGACAAATGTTCATAAGACAGTTCATAAAATACAAGTTCACAAACATAACTTTCTTTCACAAGTTAAGTCACCATTCATTTTTTCAAATCATAAAGCATGAAAATATAATAAATTTAACCATTCACACATTCATTATACCAAGCTAGTAATAAGAAACACCCACCTCAAAAATGAGTGTTCCTCCTCGAGCCACGCCCTCCAGTTCACTCTGGAACTCCGGTTCCTAACACATAGATAAGAGAGGAACTTACTATGTGAACTAATGTGACACATGCATGTTGGTGTGGGTATGCAAGTGGGGCATTTTTCTTCTTAGGTATATTATTTCTAATCATTCTTGGTACCCTTATGGTCCCCAGGATCCCCAACTTAGGTTTAGGTACTTAGGTTTGCCTAAAGCCTTCTTAAACCATATTCTTCTCATTTTTAGATTCTGCCCCAGAGATTAAAAAATACTTTAAAAATTCTAAACCTCACTGGAGAATTTTGGGAATTCACAGAGAGCTATATTTTGATTTTAGCTAAACTTTCAATGAATAACCCGAGAACTGGTTGTGAACAGAAGAGGTCTCAAAAATTACTACAACAGAATCTGTCGAAAAATGAATCTATTTGGGAGAATCAAAATATCTCGAAATATAGTCAACCAAAGTGAGTTCTTTAAATTGGGGGTGAAACTAGACCCATAGACCTTTCTTGGGATAGATGGAACATAACAAGGGGATGTGTATAGAACAATATACAAGGGTTCAAAGTGAACTATTATTATGTCTTACTGTCATAGAAACTGTCACAAAAACTTAAAAAATGGCATAGAGGTTCAAAAATACATTTTTGGGTCCAAAAACAAAATCACACACACTCAAGACATCCCAATAAGTCTCTGGTGAAAACATATTTTAATTTGGGAAGTGTTTGGTTCACACAAAAATTCTTAGAATTGCTTAAATAGCCCACTGTTTTGGTGTTTCCTTCACAATCACACCCAACATCCAACTTCTCCTACTTTAGCACATTCAAGGCATGTCTCAAATATTTATTTATTTATATTGGGCATCCATAATGATTGGCCCAAAACCCTAATTAAATTTCTCAATTGAGCTTCTCAAAGTTTGGGCCTCATTTAGGCCTTCCATAACCTTCCTTCTTTTGAACTCTCAATTGAGTTCTTTGGTTTGTAGTTTTATTGGGCCCTTATAGTTGGACTTAGCTTCATAACCTACCCAAATTATTATTTCAAATTTTGGGCTTTAGGAGTTCTTAGGTCTTACTTTGATCTGTTTCGATTTTCTGCGCCTTTTTCGCCTTTGGCAGGATTTTCTAACTTGAACTCTCTTTTAAAGTTCTTTGTTTAGAATCATTTGGACCCTTTTTATCCATTCTATCTTTATAGATTTATCTTATGTTACATTCCATGCATTTATCCCTTTGATTCTAGGGTTCAAATGCCCTCCCCCAAGGTTTTACGCCTTTATTCTAGGTTTAGTGCTTAATGACTGTGTTGTGGAAAGTGAGGTGTCACAGAGTACTAATGTACAGGAAACGTCTATGTGTCCCTAATAACGCCGATTTAAAGAGAAAAATTCTCGAAGAAACCCATAGTTTCATGTATGCAATGCATCCGAAAAGCACAAAGATGTACCGAGATTTACGAGAACACTATTGATGGAATGGGATGAAACGAAAAATTACTGAGTTCGTGGCAAGATGTTTAGTGTGCCAACAAATAAAGATAAAACACCAAAAGTCGGCGAGACTGCTACAACCACTGCCTATACCTGAATAGAAGTTGGAGAATATTATGACGGTCTTTGTGTCTGGGTTGCCTCACACCCAAAAAGATCACGACTCTGTGTGGGTTATCATGGACTGATTAACCAAATCAGCTCATTTTTTACTTGTCAAAGTTTCTTTTACGCTCGACAAGTTAGCTCAATTATATGTGGATGAAATTTTTCGACTTCACGGAGTACCAGTGTTAATAATATCCGATAGACATTCGAGATTTACTTCAAAGATTTGGCCGAGTCTATAAAATGCAATGGGGGCTCTAAAATTTAGCATGGCATACCATCCGCAGACGGACGGGCAGTTAGAAAGGACTATTCAAATCTTAGAAGATATGTTACGAGCGTGTGTACTAGATTTTCAACAGAGCTGGGACGTGGACTTACCGCTGATAGAGTTTGCATGTAACAATAGCTATTAGGCAACCATTGAAATGGCTCCATACGAGGCACTTTATAACAGACAATGTAGAACTTCAATTTGTTGGGACGAAGTTAGCAAACGAAAGCTTTTAGGACCTGAGATAGTCCAAGAAACAACAGGCAAAGTCCGAGTCATATGTGAACGAATGAAGATAGCACCAGACAGACAAAAGAGCTATGATGATAACCGAATGAGAGAGCTGGCATTCAAAGTTTGTGACCTAGTGTTCCTTCAAGTATCACCATGGAAAGAAGCAATGAGGTTCGAAAACAAGAACAAGCTAAGTTCGAGGTACATTGGACCGTACAAAATTCTACGACGGGTCGGTGAGACTGCCTACCAGTTGACACTACCCCCAGAGTTGGAACAAGTTCATAATGTGTTCCATGTCTATATGCTTCAGAAACATGTACATGATCCAACTCACGTGTTGACCGCACAACCAGTAGAACTAACTAAGGACTTTTCTTACGTGGAGGAATCGATTCAGATTCTAAAACAGAAAGAGCAAAGATTGCACAATCGGGCAATACTGCTCGTGAAAGTGTTATAGCAAAATCACAATGTAGAGGAAGCCACGTGGGAAAGGAAGAAGGATATGTGAAAAAACTATTAGCACCTTTTTACACCCGAAAAGTTAAATTTCTGTACGAAATTTCTTTAAGTAGACGATATTGTGACACCTCACTTTTCACAACACAATCATTAAGCACTAAACCTAGAATTAAAGCGTTAAGCTTTGACGAGTGATATTCGATCCTTATTATCAAAGGGATAAATGTGTGGAATATAAAATGGGATAAACCTAAAAAGGTGGGATAGATAAAAAGAGTCCAAAAAATTTTAAAAGTTCAAGTTGGAAAGTCTTTCGAAAGACTGAAAAGACGCAAAAAAAAATAAAACGGACCCAAGTAAGGCTTAGGAACTCCTAAAGCCCAAAAATCTAAATAAGAATTTGGGTAGAGAATTGTTGTCCCTAATATCAACCCAAAGAGGGGGTGAATGGTTTGATTGGCAAATAATTAATCCTTTAAAAAAAACTTTTCGAAGAACTAACAAATTAATCTTATAGGCAGATTAAGCAGCAATAACTGAAGTATAAGAGAGTAAGAGAAGGAATATACTCTACAGGGATTTATAGTGGTTCGGTCCTTCAGACCTACGTCCACTCCCCAAAGGCCTTGGGTATTCAAAATCCACTAAACGAATTCTTCAAAGGTGAATCGAAACCTTTACACTTCGGGATCCTTTAATGAG
>JAUTBS010096943.1:0-12932 GCA_032361285.1 Aequorea victoria | reverse complement strand
GGGGGGGGGGGGGGGGGGGGGGGGGGGGGGCTTCGGGGTGGATAGGATAACCCTAATCCTCGATCCGGGTTTTTGATGTTGAGGATAACAAAAAAACCAAAGGGTCCTCTACTGGACCGGTCCCTGGCGATGAAGTCAGCTTGCTACTGATTGAGCATAAAGACAGTCTCCTTTGGACGTGAATGAGACGTGCTATCAGAGAAGGATTGTTTTCTTCGTTCAAGCTATCTTTTTTCACATTCATTGTATGTTAAAAAACGTCTACTCTCTGAGGGTGTGAGACTTTGTGGTATTGCAATTGTCATCAGTGCGCTGTTAACAAAGAATATTGTTGATACTAGAGTGGAAATTTACAGTGGCTGCGACGCCATGGCTCATACCACGAGCAGTCCAGTGAACGTCCCATCTGAAGAGAATACATTCACTGAGAGGGTGGCATCTGCAGTAATGGGAATGCAGGAGCAAATAGACGAGGTAGGTGCTCAGGGGTCGAGGTGGTACCGGAACACTGGGTCTGGAAGTGAACATTCCAACTTTGCTGGAATCTATCAAGTGAAATCGGAGTTTGGGCCCTCAATTGCTCCCTAAGGGTGAGCAAGGCAACCAACATAACTTTTTTTCTTTCCTGATAAGTAAGGTAACCAATGTAACCTAATGACCAAGTGGAAAGTTTCCTCCCTTATAATACTCCAATAGCTGCCATATATTATGGATCTACACATCTCTAATAAGAGTCAATTTGTTCTTTCCTATATTAATTTTTCAAATCCTTATTCTCCTTGTGTGTTTTAGAATCAATGTGCCTGCAGTTCAGACTAGCATGTTATACAATCCTTGGGTTTTTGGCGCGCACTTGGGCAATCAGCTGATGCACACGTTGGGAGTACTTATTCTACATGAGCTGACACTCAGTGCATTTATTACGAAGTTACCGGACTTTCTCGACTATGTTTATTTTACTCCTTTGGAGTATGAGAAATCCCATGAGCACACCAAACATTCTTGGAAGATTTCTAATCCTACCTCCACAAATGTTGATGGGACTACCAAATCTCTCACTGCATCACGTCTGCAGAAACGACTCTTAATTGGCATTTAGAGAATGCAAATGCATAAAATAATATTCTTAAGAAACCAACATCCTTGCAAGAAAGACTGAACCAAAATGTTTCATCATTGGAATTTCTCATTCTGACCTTAAACAAAAGATCATGGTTGTTATGTAGCTGCACGAAGTGGAAGTAGGGACAGGCGAATAAGGGCACATAGAAGATCCTAATGTTGGGGTGCGTAGAATACATTGCAAGTTTTTTTTTGCTTACTGCTACTATATACTTTAAATTATGAAGAATAAGTATTGGAAATTTTTGTCAACTGCGAATTGTTTTTTAATATTAATAAGTGTTTCTTATAAATCTAAATAAAAAATATTTAAATATAAAGTGTTGTAATAAATTTGAATGAATTTTCTTTTATAATGTGATGGCTATTACAGTTTCTCTTGCTTTTTTTTGTTTGTTTGTTGCTTTGGTATTCATATGTTAGAGGTTTCATCCCAGATAAGAGAGGTTCTAACAAGAATACTGGTCAGAATTGCCGAATCGAAGTTTTGAAATAGATTCGTCTCCCCTAACATGAGGTTACTACAATTAGGGATTATTCATAATGAGTGGTATATTTAGCCTCGACCTTCACAACTCTCTCAAAACGAAGCCCAAATTTGTCAAACTTGGAAGTCCATCTTCATTCTCTTCAACTAACAAAACATCAGTAGAAATATCTCCTGAGAAATTTTTTCCATGTCTCTCATTCCCAACTCCTTTAGATCTTCCTTTTCATCCTGTTTATCCTATCCTTTCTGTCCTTGTGTTTAATTCTCTGTATATGCGTACTCTTTATTGATGCACTAGCGAGTTAGACAATTCTTGGGTTTCAGGTGCCCAATTGGGCAATCAGTTGATGCACTGTGCATAGACAAGCGCGCTGTAAGAACTTATACTACATGAGTTGATTTGCATGTATGTATTAAGTAGTTACTAAACTTTCTTGACCGTGTGTGTGCATGCATTACTTCTTATGGGCTTAGTTTTACTTTTTATTTTGTTTTTATCTCCATCCCTCCTCGGTTTCATACAAAGAGAAGATGGATGACTGGAAAAGGCTTTTGGTGAACTTTTGCACTTGGTTCCCCATGCAGATTTTGTTTCCTTTAATTTCATGTCTTCCCCTTTAATTTTGAACCCTATATCTCCATATGTTTCCTGCTATAGTGCAACTTCTAAGTTTTCTCTATTGGTTTTAGAGAGAGTTTTCCTTAGAAATAATTTTGCCACCCTAGTTGGTTCTATAATTTTTTGAGAAGTAACCTCAGTTCATAGAATCTCTCTCTCCCCCTCCCTCTATCTATCTTTCGATGTGTATATATATGGATACATACCGTATGTATCTCGTACCTGAGCCTAAAATTATATAACCAAAAATCAAAGTTGACAATCAAAAGTCAAAGTTGAATAACCACATAACAGAGCCTAAAATTGTTATAAACAAAGTCAAAGTTGAAAAAACTAATTGGGAGCATACTATAGCTGGTTATGGGTGCACAAAAATGGCCATAACATAGTTTAATTCTTCCATGACTAAAATCAAAATTAAAATAACTAAAAGTAAAGTCTCCATAATATTTGGTTATTATGTTCCCTTCTTGTGGGAACTGTATTCTTTAATCTGTTTGATAGTTAGTAGCCTTAGAATAATTTAGCAGTGTCTGTGAATTCGAGTACTAAGTTCATAGTTAGGTTCAAAGAAGAATCTTCTCTTTGATGGTTACCTTGGCACAAATGTCGCTAGTATTTCACTGTGGTGACTCATCGCCCAGGGGGTAGGTACTAGCTAATAGCTATGCTATTTGGCATCTTTATAGATACGGCAGAAGAGAAGAGGGCCGGGGGAAATTTATTTGATAATAAATGCTTTAGGTATGCTTTGTTACATCTCTGAATATTCTTTCGAATCTCTGTATCTCGTAGACTCCTGAAAGGATTATCCATAAATAATAGAACAATGCCTATGCTAAATGCTTGTAATGAATTTGATTTTTTCTGTTATAAAATACTTGAGCAGAACATTATTTGGCTGTAGGGTTTGGGGTTTCTTAATTATTATTATGTTGAAACGTGTGGGTGAGCAGATGAGTTTTCTTAAATTTCTTTGTTCAGTTGACAAAAAATGAAAGGAAAAAGGGAAAAAAAAACTTTTCTACTTTTAATCGTGAATCATTTTATTGTATGATTATTGTCCTAATATATGAACAGAGGTGGTTTGCAACAAAAGAAAAATCAAGGTGTTCAGAAACAAGAAACAATTACATGGACATTCTTATTTAGAAACAAGAAACAATCAGATCAAGTCATTTTTCGTTCCTGACTATGAGTGATTTACCGGCTGCTCTTTGCTTCAAACACCATAGAATTGAACTTGATGTGTTGCTCGTTGCTGTAAAATACGTAGCCAAATTCTTGGCATCAGTAATCGATTCTGTTTCTTCCACTTGATGCGCCTTTGGACGCATGGAATTGTATTTTCTGTAAATAAAGAATATACAGTTATGGAAAACTTATTATTATATTGAGAGAATAAAAAAGATGTCAGTGAACCAAGTCACTTGGCGAATTAGGTCCAGAATTAGGTCCGACGAGTAGAGTGTTTTGTAAAATCTAAAAATGTTTTGACTAAATATTTTTTTTTATCCTTAGTTAACTTTCTGTACTTATTTTTTGACTCAAATGACAGTAAGTCGTACAAAAAGCCAAAAATGGCAGAAATTTTTTAATGAAAAAAAACGCCTCTAATCTTAATCAAGAGTTGTATGCTAGGTGGCTCAGACACAACTGTGCTTTTGATCCTTGTTGTACAACCTCAAATCAGGGTTAGGATTTTTTAATTTTTTAAAATTGAGTAAGCAGATAAAAAAATAGTGTACCAGGGTTGTGAATTTTCAAACCATTGGATCGATAGAACTTCAGTAGGACTCCGACTAGGATTGTGAATTTTTGGATCGTTAGGTCGGCAGGACTCTTGCTAGGATTTCTAGGATTTCGAATATTTGGGCTGATGGGTCGGTAGAACTCTGGCAGCACCCTGACTAGGATTGTGGACTTTCAAACCAGTGGATCGACTGTATTTCGGCAGAACTCTAGCTAGAATTGCAGTTTTCTGGGTTGGGTGTGATACTCTTGCAGCAGGGGAGCATCAGGAGGGCTTCCGAGAGTGTGTGACAGTGAGTGGGAAAGAGTATTGAGTGTCCTAAAATGGAATGGGGGCATTGTTATTCCTAAAAAATGGCTTGCGTGACAGTGAGTGGGAAAGAGTATTGAGTGTCCTAAAATGGAATGGGGGCATTGTTATTCCTAAAAATGGCTTGCGCAATAAAAGATGCGAAAAAAGCCTTTTGTGCACAAATAGGTTTGCGAGGCCTAAAATATATTATGATTTGGCATTGTTGACGTCGAGTTTTGCGCATCAAAATCTTCATGACCCTTTTTATGACTATTCTTGAATGAATCGTCGGAGACGTGACATTGTTGAGGAAAGCATAATATTTCTTTTTGGGTTCTAGACATGTTGCTTTTTTCGTGTTTTTAATAAAAATAAATTTTTTAATAAAATGAGACCAAAGATACTTACGAAATGAAAAATAATGAGTTCTCGCTTGACTTTTTTAAAAGGTATCAAGAAATCTTAGAAAATATTTTAAAATTCAAGGTCTTGGAGCTAAGGTACGAAAGAGAAAGGTGTTAGGTATTTTATTTTGTTCAACTGAACGGTTAGCTTCTACTCAAAAGATAAAGTTGGAATTTTTAAAGTATTTTCAAATAATGTAAACAAGTATAAATAGAATGTAACCAGACCAACATAATATATAAAATAGAAGAAAATAGCAGCGGTCACCACTGGGGTTTAGTTAAAGCCACAGTCATTGCTTATATGATAACGGTCGCAACTCTTGCTATTTTACAGTGACTATTTTTAATGGAAAAAGACTCTTGAACTTACAACGAACTAAAACGACATAAAAGAAATTACGAAGAGAAACTAAACATGCACACAGGAATTTACCGAGCATGGGCGAGAGCCACGACCACAACTACGAAGCATGTGACCACGCCTTCCTATGCATGAACGGATGACCATATCTATAGAAGTTACGACTGCAACTATTTTCTCGGTGAACGGGAACAAGAACTTAAAAAATAAATAAGAAAGAAAGAAACGATGACTATATCATAAAGAAGTTCATACCCTTGGAGCGTGCTTTAATCGTCAAGAGAGCAACTTCGAGTCTTTCTCATTTCTCAGTACCTCAGACAAGCTTCGAAACTTCGAGCGTCAATGGTGGCATGAGTTCGAGGAGGCTCAAAGGCTTGGGAAGTCCTTCAAAATAAGGAGGGGAGGCCTCCTATTTTATAGAGGGAGGGAGCCTCTAGGGTTTTCCTCATTCTAGGGTTTAGAAAAAAGGGCAGGGCGACGAATTTGCCATCTGCAAACGCTCTTCCCAGGAAGGAAACAATATCAAATCACGGAGATCATGCAATCAGGAGGATGACTAGCGGCAGCAAGAAAAAGACTGATGGCCGCATGTATATTGAAACGGTCGTCACTATTAGTGCACAATAATGATGGTCGAAGGAAAATACCTTTGTCCGTTAGTTTTTCATGTTTAAACTAGCGGCTGTAATACATATTGTTGTAGCCATAGGTTTAAACCATCTTTTGGTATTTAGTTTTGTGTTCTGTGTGTTTTCTAAAGGAAAGACTATGCTCAAAAGAAGCTTTAAAGGTGTGTTGAAGGAAAGGTTAGGTTCAAAAGAGGCTTTAGGATGGTTGTTTTTGTCTCGAGCTTATCCATTCATCACTGGGAGGATCACACAACTGCTTAGGACTTATGTTTGGCCAGAATGGGGTATCTACAGATGCCCATCTTTGACAAAGGTCGGATAGCAATGTATGCGTAAGAGCGTAGGCCAAAGCGAAAAAGAGACAAACCCATTTAGCCGAGGACATAAGTCTTAAACCCAACACAAAACGCAAACAGAACATGCGAATGGATGCAGCCGCACCCGAGATAGCACTCGAGTTGTCTACGTACCCCATTTTCGAGGGATCAGACCAGCGTAGTTCAACGGGGTAATGCAAAAGACGAGAATACATATCTGTCTTGAAGAAGTAAGTGTAGGCCACGAGGTCAAAGAAGCAATTACGGCTTTAGGCCTCACTCGGCAAGTGGAAAGAGAAGAAATGGCTCTCGGCCAAAACAAGGGAAAGTGACTCGGGGCCAAAAAAAGGAAAACAAATTAGGGCCTTGGGGAGAAGAAGGCTTGTAGTTCAACCACCATTCAAGTGACGCCTAGCAGTTCTACTTCCATTAAACCAATGATTTAAGTCACTGTTTCGAGACACATTAGCAGTTTTACTACTATTCAAGCCTTTGGAAAAAATGGACTAGTGGTTCTACCACCATTCAAGAGATGTATAGTAGTTCTACTATCATTGAACCAGTTATTTGAGTCACTATTTCAAGACGTACCAACAGTTCTTCTACCATTCAAGTCCATGGAAAAAGGCTAGTGGTTTTACTACCATTTTGGAGACGTCTAGTAGCTCTACTGTCATTAAACCAGTGATTTGGGCCATTTTTTTGAGACGCACTAGCAGTTCTACTGCTATTCAAGTCTTTGGAAGGGATGGACTAGTGATTCTACCACTATTTAGGAGACGTCTAGTAGTTCTACTTCCATTGAACCAGTGATTTGAGTTACTATTTCAAGATGCACCAGCAGTTCTACTGCCATTACATAGGGAAAAGGCTAGTGGTTCTACCAGTTCTATTGCCATTGAACCAATGATTTGAGGAACTATTTTGAGATACACTAGAAGTTCCACTGCCATTCAAGCCTTTAGAAGGGATGGACTAGTGGTTCTACCACCATTCAGGAGACGTCTAGTCGTTCTACTGCCATTGAACTAGTGATTTGAGTCACTGTTTCAAGACACACTAGCAGTTCTACTACCATTCAAGTCCAAACCCCCAAACAAAAGGCCCGTGAGCTTCACCTAAGGCGTAAAGAGATAGAAAATAGGTTTGGAGGCCTCACTTGGAGGTGAAAATGATACGATTAGGCTCGGAGGCCTCACTCAGAGGTGAAAAGGATACGATCAGGCCCGGAGACCTCACCCGGGGGTGGGAGATGTGAAAATAGACTCAGAGACCTCACTCAAAGGTGGTAAAGGTGAAAATAAGCTCAGAGGCCTCACCCAGAGGTAGAAGGTGAAAACAGGCTCAGAGGCATAACCCGGAGATGGAAAAGGTGAAAAAAGGTCCGGAGGCCTTACTCGAAGGTGGAAATGGTGAAAACTGACCTGGAGGCCTCACCCAAAGATGAAAAATTGGGATTCGGGGCCTATGAGAAGATGAAATGACCTTCTAGGGGTTTGATGAGCAGGGACCTATAGGTAGTTAAACATGGTGGAGGTGAAACAGGAAAGCTACATCGAAAGGTGCCGCATCCCGACAGACGAGGGAACCAAAAAGGGGGGGTCGCTAGCATAACTAAACTAATGATCGTATGAATTTTAAGCAGCGACCATTGGTGGAGGATAATGGCTCCAAGTTTTAGCAACAAAAACTAATGACCACTTGTTTAAACAGACGACCGTCATTCAAAAAATTATGGTCGTTATTCTATTCCTGACAGCGGGGTAAAAATGACATTTTGTCGATTTTGAAACTTATAAAACTCTCCCTCCCTCGCGACTCTTCCTCTCCCATTCGCAATTTCTGTTCTCTCTCTCTCGTGCATCTCCCTCTCTCGGTTTCCTTCTCTCTCGGCCTCTCTCTCACTCAATTTTTTTCTCTCACCACCACCATGTTTTCCTTTCTTTTTATCCATCTTGCGTTCATGATGGCGGCGGTTGCTAGCGGAGATGGTGATGATCGTGCCTAGGCTGCAGGCGATGAGGTGGCAGAGGCCGCAGAGGTGGCGGCGACTATATATGTTGCGCCTATAGAGATGGTAGCAGCGACGAGTGTGCGAGCCCACAGATGAGGTGTCACACCCACTCCGTTTCCCCATAAGGATCAACTCTAGGGAGGTGAAAGGGTTGATAGAAAAACTTTAAAACTTTTTCAAACTCTTTTAAAAACCAATAAAGAATGCAGCGGATATAGTAGTAAATGAGCAAAAAATTAAAGAGTTAAAGGAAGAAGGATGCAAACACGATATATAGTGGTTTGGTCAACTTGACCTACGTCCACTCCCCAAACAGTTTTGGAAATTTACTAACGGATTCTCACATGGGTGAATCGAAACCACTGTACAACAACCTCTTTACAGGCAAGGCGTAACCTTCTTATTATTCCAGGCGAATAACAGCCTAATATTCTTGTAGGCGAATCGAAGCCTATTCTTCTTCAGTGGGTGAAGCGGAACCTGACTTTTTGGAGTAGCAGTAGTTGATGTTCTATTTTCTCCTTTGACTAAGATGATTACAACAATGAAACTCACTTACAAGTTTATCTCTTTTTCAAAAGAAATAAAATAACTTTTTGGCTCAAAGGGAGTATTCATTTTTTTTTGGAATAAAATAGAGTGTAAAAGATGTACAGCACAGTGAAATGATCTTGAAGAGATTGAAAGTTGTTCTTCAGTTTTGATCCTTGTCTCTCTTCTTCTCTGATCTTTAGTTAGTGTATTTAAATGTAGGAGCCAAGATATATCCGTCGGAAAGGTCAAACTAGTTGTTGGAGCATTTAATGCTAAAAAATATAGCCGTTGTAACCTTCCGATCTGGGAATTTTCCGCTCCAGTGTCGACACAAAAGTCCCTGGGGTCGACACAAATAGGATCTGGGTAGCGCTTGGGTCGACACTAACTTCTCTGGTGTCGACACAAAAACTCTGTAGCTATTTTTCCACTGGTGGTGTCGACACAACCCTTCTTGGTGTCGACTCATCCTTGGATTTTTGTAATCCAAAAATATGGGTGCTCACTGGAAGCTTCAGGTGTCGACTCATACCTCGTGGGTGTCGACTCAAAGGTCTAATGAATTTCAAGATCTGGGCTAGCCATCTTTGTGTCGACTCATTCTTCTTTGGTGTCGACTTAAAGGTCTGATGTTGCTTGGAAGGTGTCGACTCAAACCTTCTTGGGTGTCGACTCAAACCTTATGTCTCTTTGATTTACTGAAATTCAGCCTTTTTTCTTAGGCTTGACAATTTCCAAAAGTCTTCTACATATTCATTGTATTCTCTTGACTTTTTGCTGTATTTTAACCTTCAATAAATTGATTAACCCTGAAAATACTTTCTCATTTTATAAACGAGTCATTAGGATAATCAAATGAATTACATTGTTATTTCAACACATAATGATCATTAAATCAATATGGCTAACAATCTCTAAAAAACAATCAAGTCAATATGTTGTAATGTCAAAACCAAATTAAAATCTTGATTGAAAAACCTTTAAGCTAACACACTCCCCTAAGGTGCTTTACATACTCGAAGGGGTGCAACACATGCTCACCTGATTAAAACTTAATACATATATTAAGGATGCACTCCGCATCATAATCAACTGTTCATACTAAACTTATGAAATTTCATTGAAAAGTTCATAATTAATGGGATACTCAATCCCCAACCCCTGAAGAGTTCAAGGCCGTCGTCTCTCAACCACAAAACAAAACCTATTTTAAGGATTACAATCCACAAACAAACAATTACATCATAAACAACTTCACTCTTCAACCTCCAACGATACTATAATGGACAGACTTTTACCCGGAGCCAAAATCTGTAATTAAAAAGTTACAAAAGAGTGGGCTTAGCATTTTAATAAAATAGGACATACAAAAATAGTTTTAACAATAAATGTTGATTGAAAAGCAGCTTCACACTTTTGACAAGGAAAGTTCTCAATTGCATATGTAATCATAATTTGATAATTCTTCCATCAACCAAAGTGAGTAGGCTCAAAGCCAAAGCATTATACGTTTAGCAACTGTTTTCACAATACACTTAAAATCATCTAACGCTCTACAGTGTCCAAGTAGTCATCTTTCTCACGATCAGGAGTTTCAATGGTACCGTAACCTTATCAAAAAATGAGGGACACTCTTTATTACCAGTGGTAGGTACAACTCACACCCATAAAAAGGCAAAAGCCCTAATGCTATAACTCACACCCATAAAAGAGAAAAAGACTCTTATGCTATATCTCACACGCATATAGGGCAAAACTCACACGGACCATATACCCGCAAGACTTGACACATTCAAATGGAAAATCATCATTCTAAGATTTATTGAAAACATCTTTTATTCATCTATATAATATAGTTTTCATGTTTTCATCAAAACATCACATTCAAAATAAGTATCACATTTGGGTGAACCAACCATTTAAAACAAGAGAACTTTCTTTTGAAAATCATTCATAATTTCATACATCAAGTATGGTATCAAAACATTTAAAATAAAATTCATCCATCGCATTTCATTATAACAAGGCTAGCCACTCTCACCTGATTAGTGCGATCCAAAAGATGTCCACATCTTTCAACCCCGAGGTGGTGCTCTACCTTCCACGGTTATCCCTTCGGTACCTAGGAACATGACCAATCATAAGTATCAATTCATTTCTCATATATGTATGAGTATAAGAATGAATTATGTTGTATAGATGAACCTAAGATGGTTTAACTCCTTAGGTTTAGAACCTTTTTCCTTTATGGATTCCTATGATCCAACTTCTTGCCTCCTTGGTCTAATAGACCAATTGACTTTGGTTATCATAAAACCACTCTCACGAGTTTTAAACATCCATTATAATTTCTCAGAACTCAAGTATTTAGGCCTAGGTAGTTGTTTCTACTTGAAACACCATTTTACTCAAGGTTTTCTAATTTTCAGATTATGGAATCCCTCTTATAAATTCAAAATAAAATATCAAACATCTCTCTAATTTTTTATTACTATTTTTCAGAGCTATATTAGGTTGTTAGACAACTTTTTTCAAAGTTCTGATTCAACTAAACTCTGCAGGTGGATTTATAATCCGGCATATCAATAAGTTAAGCAGGGGGGTACTCAAGGTTTAGAGGTTGATCAAATAGGATTGTCAGTAATCTAATTTAATCTACGAGTATCTGTACACTTAAATGCGGAGATATTAATTAAGTATTTAGTAATTGAAAATTCAAGATATTATTTAAGATAAAGTCAGGAGTTCAGTCAATGGTTTTAGTGGAGTAAGTCTTGACTTGTGTAAAATAAATCTAACTCGGGGCTTGAGTTAGTGGTATTCAGTTTTTTACACGATTAGCCCATACTTTATTTTTTTCTCGTGGTCCCTCGCGTAGCCCGAGTTTTTACAATATCTAGTTTGTTCAAGATAATTTTTAAGATCCCGATATTTAATTTGATCAATGATTTAATGGCCAGATTAATTAAAAATTAAATTGAAGATCGGGAGAACATTTTGGTCCAGTGGGGCATTAAATGAACCTAAGGTTAAAACCCTAGATGGACCCATTAAATCTGTCAGCAGCTGCCAGCCGCCACCTCATCCTCCCCAAATCAGGTTCCTGATTTTGTTTCTCTAAATCTTTCTCTCTATCCCTTTTTTATGGGATTTGGTTCTTTCTCTCTCTATCCTTATCTCCCCATCTCTCTCTATATCTATCCTTATATATAGATGATGGGAGATTGAAAATTGGATCCTAATTCCATTTTCAAGAGGCAGTAGAAAGATAGTGAGATCGAAAAGAAAAAGAATTCTTTGAGTTCGGTTTTTTGAGATAGAGATTAAGAATTTTGTGTACTATAAAAATTTTGGTGAGATTTTCTATCGGAGAAAAGAATAAGAATTTATTCTTTTTTCGGGATAAAAAATTTAAGCAAACGACGTAGAGACTCGAAGAAGGATCGTAGCCCACACTACGTTCTTCGAGATGTGCAGACAGAACATACGCGAGAAGATCACCAGGTCGCCTCTGTGAGGAACTCGTCCTCTTATTTCCCTTATTCCTCCGTCCCTCACTCAAAAAATGAGGAGTGTATGCGGAACGAACCACGAGGAGAAAAGAAAAGAGGAGTTTTCCCCCAAATGCGTCCATGTTAAAGGACACACGATTTTGGAGTTGCCACTTAGTTTTTGGATAAACCAAGAAACTAAAACTTTCAAGGCAAATTAGTCCGTCCTTACCAGAGTAAATAGTTTGGGAGCTAGGGTATGAAAGAGGAGGTGTTAGGCATCCCTCTCGCCCGATCCGAAGACCGACCTCTACTTAACCATTTTATTTTATTCTTATCTTAAATTTATTAAAAGTAACACATACAGAAAGAGAATTGAAGAGAGAACATTAAAAAGCAAATAATAAAACAAGACCAAATCTAAGACTAAAGCTTTCTACGCATACTTACATTTAAAGGCATGTCAAAAGGGGAGATGACAGCATATAGTGCAGTCGATGCATATAAAAGCCTGCAGTCTAAAACATTAAATTGCAGAATAAGCTACTGGAAGCCACTGGTTTTAAGCAGAGGTGTCGCATGCCACCTCTAACCTGGCGCGCGCAATTGGAATATGACGTGCTCCACCGCTGGACTCTCTGGAAGTGGCGCGCGTCACTATAGCAGAGTGAGCTCGACACCAGGAGGTCCAAAAGTGGCTATTGTTTTCATGGAAAATAGTGTGCTCGAGTGTAGGTGTTTTCTATAACAGAAAGAAAAAGATAGCAATTCACGTAGGATTTTCGACAAGTAATCTAAACCCTATATCTCATGCATTACTAAACCTAAGAGGGCGAAGAAGAAAGAAAAAGGACATGCTTTTCTACTAAACAACAAAAAGCATGCTTAAACAAAAATAGAA
>JAUTBS010096832.1:1156-12935 GCA_032361285.1 Aequorea victoria | reverse complement strand
CTTCGTGGATTCGTCGCAACGCTAAAGGGATTGCTAAGCACTGGAGAACGGTGAACGAGGATTCGGCTGCCTTCTTAGGACGTAGATTGAGGATTCGATTACGGGTTGTAAGTTGGTTTTGTAACTGTTCGTGAGTATAGTGCATTGTTTTCCTGGACTGTGGATTCAGTCCCGTGGTTTTTGCCCAGTTGGGTTTTCCACGTAAAAATCTCGTGTCTTTGTTGATTGTTTATTTTTCTGCTTTCTCGCATATTCCGTATATCGTTGGATTGATTAAATCGACTGTTTTCGTAAAAACCTATCTTTTATTATTTAAAATATAATTAAAAGGATTTTACGATTTTTCACATATTACTCAAAAAACTTCCGACATTGGCAAATTCCTTATTCCTATAGTTAGGAGGGGTACTATAGAGTATTCCCAAGAAATCTTATTCTCTGCGAGTGAGCATTCCCATTCTAAGTTCGAGAGGACTCTTTCGGCTCATGGGCCTTTGACTCTCTCTGTTCAAGGTCTCTTCACCTATGACGGTAGGGAGACCTCAAGCTCGATGGCATTGCTCTTTGAGGAAGGGGACCAATGTTTCGCTGCCAAATTCGTTGTCTCCACCTCTCAAGCTTTTGACCTAGAGCATCTTCATGAAACTTATGGCATTCCTCTCTCTACCCACTATCGAGTTTCCTGTACCACCGACCGAGCATGTTTACGTTCACTCGGGGAGGTATGCTTATATGAGCATGCTTTTCTAGTTGGTCTACGTTTACCTTTCCCTAAGATTATTAGGGAGCTTTTAAATCTTTTGGGTATATCCCTCGGTTAGTTTATGCCAAACGCTTGGAGGATCCTTCTCGGCACAATCATTTTATGGGAGGAGGATAACGGGGGTCAGTTTCACCTAACCGTAGAATAGTTTTTACATTGTTACCAACCCAAGAAAAAATAATCTGGGTGGTATTTCTTTCAATCTCGGCTAGAAGACCGATCTCTCATCCAGGGTTGTCCTACCTCCAACAAGCATTGAAAAGAGAGATTTTTCTTCATCCTTGGCGAGGGATAGGAATTCCAGTCTTGGGAGGATGTGGGTCCTCACACGCCCGGAATCATACCATACTGGGGACGACCCTGAGCGAAGGACATCTCAACAGAGCCCCAAATAGACAATGAAGCCACATCCGAGTAAAAGTTGTTATGGACCACTCATACAGGTCGTACAACCATCTGGTGACCCCCCAAAAACTTATCTCCAGGATGCTCGGCTCCGTAGTGACTAGTGAGACTCTTTTTCATTTATTTTTTCACAGTTTCTTTTCATTTGTATTCTTTTTAGCATAACTTTAATTTTTATCACTTTGTTTTTTCAGCATGGATGCCAAAGAGAATAGACAAGGCCTTGATATAAAAAATCCAAACTCGGCCAACCGAGGAGGCTGAGCCTTCGGTCGCAAAAAAACCAAGGGTTCTTCTGAAAGGGAAGAGAAGAGACCTCGCAGCCGACCAAAAAGGCAGTCAAAACATTGATCAAGAAGATGGTTGTAGATCCCCTACCTGAGAAGCTGTCAAGCCCTCCATTAGTCATCCCTTATGCCAACCTAGCTGGTCCCACTCGTGCTGCCCCAGTCAACCCTTCAACAGTTGGCTCTGACAGTCAGGCAGCTTTGGTACATCAGCGTAGGGACATGCTTGGGAACTTTGAGCTAGCTCAAACCAAAATTCATATTTTTTTGCATGAAGACATCGACGTCTTCAATTGTGTCTCCTCTCTGCAGTTATCCATAGATCTACTTATAGATCTTACTCGAGTAAAAGATATTCTCCTTCCTCTTTCTATAATGTTGGTCTTCTTCTATTTTTCTAACTTTCTTCTTATCTCTTTTGTTGCCATCCAACTGTTGCCATCAAAGAGAGATATTCATTGTCTTTGAGGGCAAGAAGGCAGTTGTCGTCAAAACTAATTATGCCAAGAAGCTTGATGAGCTAAAGTAGGTGAAGGCTGAGGTGAGCCAAGCTACTGGAGAGCTTAAGAAGGCCAGGGATGGTCTGAACCAGGCTGTTGGAGAGCAGGAGCAAGAAAAGAAGAAAAATGAAGAGGTCGAGGCCAAGGCCACTATCGCGAAAAAGAAGGCCAGGATGGCTTAGGCCCAAGTACTGGATCTGGCCGAGAAGCTGGGTCAGGATGAAGGAATGACCATTGAGAGGTTCAAGGCCTCCAAAGAATTCATTATGTAGACTACTGATTACTATATCAGCGGTTTCAATGTAATGAAAGCTCGCATAGTAACTGCTTTCAAGGACTTGGACTTCTCGGCATTCCTGTGAGACAACAAAGAGTCTGAGGTTGAAGGCCAGGTAAATGAAGATGGAGGCTCCGTTGAGAAGCCCACTCAGCCCCCAGCTTAACTTATCTCTTTTTTTTTTAAGTTTCTTTCTGTTGCCTTTATAACATTTCGATCAGTTTTAATATTTTTGAATGGAATAAAATTACCTTTTGCATTTCCATGCTTTATTTTGTCCTTTATTTTTGTTAAGTGTTTGCTATCTTAGTTGGTCTATCCTCTAATCTTTAATAGTTTCTCGATCTTTAAGGTCTCGGTTGGATCATCGGGTAATCCAACTGTACCAGACCCTTAGGTGATCTTGGTTTATAGAATTGTCGAAGTTTTTAGAGTCTTGGTCGGATTCTCAAACAATCCAACTATTCTTTCATCAACCAGATCCTCAGGCGATCTGGTTTGTAGAATTGTCAAAGTCTTTAGGGCCTGGATCGAACTCTCAAGCAATTTGATCGTTCTTTGGTCGACCAGATCCTTAGGCAATTTGGTTTGTAGAATTGTTGAAATCTTTAGGGCCTCGGTTGGATTCTCAATCAATTTGACCATTTTTCGGCAGACCAAATTCTCAGGTGACCTAGTTTATAGAATTGTCAAAGTCTTTAGCGCCTTGGTCAGATTCTCAATCAATCCAATCATTCTTTAACCGATTAGATTCTTAGGCGATTTGGTTTGTAGATTTTTTAAAGTCTTTAGGGTCTTGGTCGGATTTTTAAGTAATTCGATCGTTCTTTGGCCGACCAGATCCTAAGACGATCTGGTTTGTAGATTTGTTGAAGTCTTTAGGGCCTCGGTCGAATTCTCAAGCAATCCGACTGTTCTTTGGTCAACCAAATTCTCAAGCGATTTGGTTTCTAGATTTTCAATAGAGAAACGTAAACAGAGAAACGCTTTGTAGAGAAATGATACTTTTATTGAAGAGAATATAAGCTTTTAATTGTAGTATTTTTTAAGGTGCTCTGCATTCTAAGCATGTGGTAGAGCCCTCTCATTTGTATCATTCAGTCAATAAACCTTAGTTCGAATACGATCTTCCACTTGGTAGGGTCTTTCCCAACTCAGCCCTAACTTCTCCTCTCAGAGATTCTTGGTTGCTAGTGAGATCTTTTGAAGGACCAAGTCTCCTATTCTGAATTATATTCTTCGAACATTGGTGTCGTAGTACTTTTTCATCCTTTGCTGGTAGACAACTGTTCTGAAGGTCGAAACCTCTCAGACCTCATCTATCTAATCCAAGCTTTCTCCAAGAGCTTTTTTGTTAGCATTCTCGTTGAAGTTGATCGTCCGATAACTATTTAAACTAATCTCAACTAGGATGACAGCTTCACTCCCGAAGATGAGTATAAAAGGAGTCTCACCTGTCAAATTCTGTACAATCGTTTGATATGCCCATAACACGCTCAGAAGCTCCTTGATCCATAAACATTTTGATGCCTCTAACTTGGTCTTAATAATCTTTAGGATTGTTCTATTTGTTACTTCGACCTGCCATTGGCCTAAGTAACATTTCTGGATGCCTAGGCGTCCACAGAACTCCCTGAACCCGTTGTTATTAAACTATTTGTCATTGTCTATAATAATTTCCCTTGGGATCTAAAACTGGCATATTATGAATTTCCAGAAAAAGTCTATAGTCTTCTTCTCGGTAATTTTTGCCATCAACTCTTCTTCTACTCACTTGGTGAAGAAATCAATCGTCACTATTACAAACTTCGTTTGTCCTCTTCCAGCCGGCAGTGGTCCCACTATATCAATTCTCCACTGGGCAAATGGCCAGAGGCAATGATTACTATAAGCTCTTCTGGTGATTGTCTCGGGATGGTTGCCAACCTCTGACACCTATCACATTTTCTAATGAACTCTGTCGCATCTTCTGTATCGTATGCCAATAGTAGCCATCCCTCAGGATTTTTCCCATCAACGCTCGACCACCTGAGTGGTTACCACATATCCCTTCATGTATCTCCCTCATCACATAGTTAAACTTTTTTTAGGGATATAGCGCAAATATGACATAGAAAAACCATGCTTATAAAGAACTCCATCAATCAATACGCACTTACTTGCTCAGTACATTAACTTTCTTGTCTCAACTCGATCAGTCGGGAGCTAGTTGTTCTGTAAGTAGTTGAAAATGTCTTTTTACCCTGACCATACATATCTGTGCTAGATTGACTATAGTTCCTTGGATCTTTTCTTGGCTTGTGTTTGGATGGGTCAGGAACTCAATAAGTATCCCTCGACTTATCTCTCCCCCAAGTGCTGACGCAAGCCGAGCGAGATCATCGGCTCTTTGGTTGTCTTCTCTTGGGATTCATCTTATCTAGAATTTTTTGAATGTTCCTTTCAGCTTCTCGATTATCTCCCGGTATGCTTTCATTCATTCTTCTCGATTCTCAAAATATCCATTGACTTGGTCAACCACCAACTGAGAATCACTGAAGATTTTGACTTACCTCGCTCCCATAGCTTGGGCTAATTTAAGCTGTGCTATGACAGCTTCATATTCGGCTTCATTGTTTGTGGCTTTAAACCCAAAGCACATGGCATACTCCAAAGTGTCCCCTTTCTGGGAGTTTTCAGATGAGGTCAGCACCACTGGCAGATTGGTTGGTTGACCTGTCGACATTGATTGTCCAAACTTATCTTTAATCAAAGTTTGGCTCTACCTTAACCCGAATATTAGTCTCCAGTTGACCCTTCGACTATTCTTCAAGGTTAACAACTTATTCTTCTACTGTGAACTCATCCAGGAAGTCGGTCACTATCTGCCCCTTTATTGCTAGTTGGGGTCGGTATTGGACATCGAAATCTTCTAACCCTATCAATCATTGCGCCAACCATCCTGAGGTATTTGGCATTTGTATTATCTGCCTTAGAGGCTGATTGGTCAACACATAAATCGTATGTGCTTAGAAGTATCGGCGTAACCTCCTTGCTGAAATGACCAGAGCAAAAGTTAACTTTTTCATTCTCAGATATCTGAATTCTGCTCCTCTAAAAGCTCGACTGACATAGTAAACAGGATTCTATACTCCAGCATCATGGCGTACTAGGGTTGAGCTCACCGCAATTTTTTAGACAACCAAGTAAATGAATAATTAATTCCTCTCCCGACACTGCTCTGGATAACAGTAGAGGAGAAGCTAAATAGGTCTTCAGGTTAGCAAATTCATGTTCGCGATCTTCAATCCATGAGAAAGCCTTCTTGGGTACTTTAAAGAAGGGAATACATTGGTTGGTCACCTTTGAAATGAACCAATTCAGGGCTGCTACTCTGTCGGTCAACCTCTAGATTTCTTCGACGGTTTTGGAGGGTTGCATCTCTAGGACTGCTCTGATTTTTTCTGAGTTTGCCTCAATACCTCTTTGGCTTACCATAAAACCGAGAAACTTCTCTACTAACACACCGAACACACACTTAGAATGATTTAATTTCATATTATAATTATGTAGTACCTAAAAAGTCTCCTCGAGGTCAGCGAGATGATCATTGGCTTTCCTACTTTTGGTCAGCATATCATCAACGTATACCTCGACGTTTCGACCGATCTGATGCTTGAATATAAAGTTCACCAGACGCTGATATGTAGCCCCTGTGTTCTTAAGGTCGAATGACATTACCTTGTAGCAGTAGATTCCACGATCGATGATGAGTGACGCATTCTCCTAATCAGCTTCATTCATCATAATCTAGTTCTATCCTGAGAATGCATCTATAAAACTGAGCAGCTCATGCCCACTTGTAGAATTTACCAATTAGTCGATCCTTAGGAGGGGATGACTATTTTTTGGGCATGCCTTATTCAAATATGTAAAATCAACGCACATCCTTCATTTTTCGTTTGTTTTTTTTAATAGAACTACATTAGCCAACCAATCT
The DNA here is from genome assembly GCA_032361285.1 of Aequorea victoria. Classification (NCBI taxonomy): domain Eukaryota; kingdom Metazoa; phylum Cnidaria; class Hydrozoa; order Leptothecata; family Aequoreidae; genus Aequorea; species Aequorea victoria. The sequence goes on along the minus strand of JAUTBS010096832.1, from coordinate 6,724 downwards.
GGATAGCACACCTCTCTAATAAATTCAGCCTCTATTAGTTTGTCAACTTCGGTTGCTATGCCTTCATTATTTTCTTTGAAAATGACATGTTGCTTCTGTTTGACTAGCTTGTGGAGCCGATTAACGCAGAGATTGTGTGAAATTATGTCAGGATTGATCTTTGGCATATCTTTGTGTGTCCAAGGAAAAATTGATTCGTACATTTTTAAAAATTAGACCATATCTGCTCACAGTTCAAGTGACAGGTCTGATTCTATCTAAACCTCCCGATCTGGTTGGCTTTCGTCTATGTTTACTTTGATCAGCTCCTCTCCTGACTCTCTCCTTTATAATGTTGCCCCATTCCTTACCTCGACAATTTCCAGAGTCATTGTCTCCCTTAACTTCGGCTCCTGAAGAGAGGTGACATAGCATTCTCGTGTTGTTATCTAATCAGCTCTTAGCTTGGCTACACCATGATCGATTGGATACTTGGTCATGAGGTGATAGGTTGATGTGATTGTTCTTAGTTGGTTGATAAATGTTCTTCTAAATATCACGTTGTAAGCTGATGGACAATCCACCATCAAGAAGTTGATCATCTTGGTAATCTTCTTGGGGCTAGAGCCAATAGTAAGTGATAGCTCGATAGACCCAAATGACTAAATTTTCTCTCTAGTAAACCTGACCAGAGGTGATTTGACTGGGTATAACTTTTCTCTATCTGTGTTGAGTTGATCAAAGGCATTTAAAAATATAATATCAACAGAACTATCATTTTCTACAAGGTTCCTACATATCTTATAATTAGCAATAGCCATAGTGAAGACTAGAGGATTCATGTTGTTGTTACACTCCACGAGTGTCACTATCCAAGAGGTGATGACTTCTTCTATCTTAGCAGTTTTGCTCGATCGGTTTGCTACATAAATTTCATGTGACCCCTCAATTCTCAATCTCCTGGAGTGAGCCCTTCTGGATGAGCTACTTTCTCCTCCTCCGACAAACACCCCATAGATCACCCGAACTTCTCCTGCCAAGTCCCCGTCTCTGCCAATTGGGAGGGTCTATCTTGTTATCGCTTTAGTTCCTCCCTGTTCTGTCGATCAGCCAAAAGCCTACTCAGCCTCCCCTTATGGATTAATGCCTCGATTTTCTCCTTTAAATTAATGGAATCTTCTATGTCATGGCCATAATCTTTATGGAACCAGCAGTACTTATCTTGATTTCTCTGGTTGGTCAATGTCTTCAACTTTCTCGACCATCACAGTTTAAGATCATCTCTGATCTGTAACAACACCTGATCAACTAGGATATTGAGAGGAGTATACCTCTTAAATTGACTCATTGATATCCTAGGTCGCTTTGAGTTGACCTGATTTTGTTGTTCCTGATTGGATTCTCTCTATGATCTTAACTTATCTAACTCATCCTTTTTTCTCAGATCATGCTTGTCAGTGTATTCATTCCTCTTGATCAGCTCTGAAATCATATCATCTCTGGCATTCATGGCATCCTCGGCATTGATATGTTTCTGAGCCTTCACAATGAGTTCAACCATGCTTGTGGGGGCGCTTTACCCAAGTAAAAGAGGAACTTCATAGGATGTATGCCACCCATGAAAGTTGTGAGTGCAACCTTATCGTCAACATCGTCCACTTTCAAGGCTTCTGAGTTGAACCGAGCAACGTACTGGAAAAGAGTATCTGTCTTGCTCTACTTGATGTTGAGGAGGTGTGTAATCGGCCGCTTGTGTCTTTGGCCCCCAATAAAGTATCCCACAAACAACTTACTCAGTTGAGTGAAGGTGGTGATGGATCCACTATTCAACTTACTAAGCCATACTCGAGCTAAATCCTTTAGGATAGTTGGGAATGCTTGGCACATAATTTCATAAGAAACTGTATGCAGGTGCACGTAGGCCTTGTAAGTTTCAAGGTGGTCGAGGGCATCCATTAAGCCATCAAAGGCCTCTATCTGTGACATTTTGAATTTGAAAGGTAAGGGCTCAACCATTAATACTAGTGAAAAGTGTAAGTCTGTTCTTTACACCAACTCGTCTACCACCATTGAAGCTTTGCCTTTTATAGCCTTCATCGTGTCATGAGGCTGCTCTTTCACCTTCCTCATCTCTGCTTCTAGGGTGACCGAGGTTTCTGTCTCTATAGGCTTACTTGTCTCGTTATTCCTCGGATGAGGATTTCTAACTTGGAGATTGGCCCTGCTTTTAGCTAACTCCTCGTTTATGACTTTGTTGTTGGCTTCTAGCCCTTGCCTCTGCTCGTTCAGTTGTGGAACATGTGGATCTTGGGTGACGACTTTTCTTCTTTCTTCTCTAGCATCACGATCTGCCCCAAATGTGGGCACATCATGCACTAAAGGAGGATGAGGTGGTAAAAGTCACGCTTGTGCATCGAGCCTCTAGCTAATTGCTTGGTTTTATTGTACTAGATCCTGGATCATCTAAGTTAGATCTCTTAGTTCATGTTCCACATTGGCCTGGCATTGTTCATCTTGAGGGTTGTTCCGCTGGCGGTTGCCTTCAGAGACCATCAAACTCGTCTCAACCATTCACATTTTAGTAATAACGGAGATTAAGGACAATAATCGTTCCCATAGATGGTACTAAAATATTGGTGCTAGAATCTGAATGGTCTCCTCGATATCACCAAAGGTCCAGCAAAAGTTAGAATCTAGACACCACTGGGGTGCTGGCCAAAGATCCTCATATACTTAAGTTAGAGACTGAATATCTAGAACTATTAAGAACTCACTTAGAGTGTAAGGAGTTGCGTACCTTTTGAGAATATAGGTGATGAATATATAGTGGCATATAGGCATGAATCTCGGGATCCTCATGATTAGGGTTGATCCTGTCTTTATAGTTGGAGCGATTATTGGAGTGATTGTAGGAGAAAAGTTAGACATTGATTACGGAATTATTATTATACCTGTGACCCAGTCTTATTTTTTGACCGACTGAGTGCATCTCCCAAGCTAGATTTATAAACTGGTCGGGCTAATTGAGGTTAGGCCGAGTGGTCTGCTCGGCTACGTTATAGTCTCAGTTGACTATAACCAACCATGTAGAATATACTCATCAATATTAATCCTAAATTTATTGAAATTATAGAAGTTCACGCCCCCTAAACTTATATAAGTTTGCCTCCGCTAAATTCGTCCCCCTTAGGAAAATCTTCGCGTCTACGTCTGTCCCTGACCTACATAATACATAAATTTTTAAATTTGATCTTTATTGTTATTGGTGCTTGAATCCGAATGGATCATTGAGATCAGAAATAACCTGCAAAAATTTAGAATCTAGGCACCGGTGGAGTTCCAGTCTATAATCCTCTAATGCTTAAGTTAGCAGAAAGACAGAGAGTAGAATTATAAATTGTAGAACTGAAAGTAGAATTATAAATTGTAAAATTGAAAGTAGAAATGTAAGATTGTATGTAGAATCAAAAAAAAAATGGTGTTCCTCTGAAGAATATAGGCGATGGTAATATATAGAGTAGTGGAGGTGCGAATCTCGGAGATGGTAGATACCAATCCTTGATTTGTCGCCTTGAGCATGATACTCAGGATACACAATAAACTAATTCATGATTTTATTGATCCGAGTGTGATTCTTGGGATACGCGATAAGATCTAATTCTTGATTTATCACTGTGATGGTTATTAGAGTGATCTCAGGAGAGATCATCGACATTAATTACAGAACTTTTTTATTAGTGTTTGACTCGGTCGTCCTGGATGACTGGCCGAGTGTATGGTCTGACTGAGTACAACTCTTTGGGTGTCTCTCGAGAATTCTATAGATTGATCAGTATTCTTGGCTTGATGTCATGCCCCTGGTCGGCTAAAATCATGGTTCCAATTATTTCTAGTTTCAGTAGTTTATTTCTTTTAGTCGGTCAGTCGATTTATAGCATTTAGTCAGTCATAGTCTCGGTCGGTCATAGACGACTGCTCAGTTTATACTTATCAGATGCCCCATATTCTCGAGCTGAACTCAATCGACGATGGAAATATATCTTTCTAAATCGATGGTTATACGTTGATCATGATGTTGTTTCCGTTCTCCGAGGTGATGGTTACATATAGAACGAGCCATCATTTTCTCTTCTCGAGATGACGGCTACTCAGACTTTCAAACGTCACCTCACATTAAATGAGGCTTTTTTTTAAATGACAAAAAAAAATGGGTGTTTGGGCTCTGACTAACATGTGTGTCAATCTTAGCCGTCGATCAATGCACGTCAGACGGTCAAGATTGCTCGGTCTCGGAACCATTAGACCTAACTATTTGTTTCAATCTGGGTCATTCGTGCTTTGTCTATAGATAATCGAGGAAGGGCTTTCCCTCATTTTTTACTTCCTTACTTATTTTTAGAATATACTCCCTCTTTTCTTCCTCTCTTCCTCTTCCTTCTGCACTTTCTGGTGAGACCTCCATTCTTTTCGGCGAAAAGCTTGGTGGTTCTTCCTTACAGTCGACGCAGTTTTCTCCATTTTTTGTTAGTAAGTTTCTTTCTTATTCATTTTTATGCTTTTTTTCCTTCTCTCGGTGTCTCATGTCTCGAAGAGCTAATCTAGATTCTTTGAGTTCTAAGTTAGAGGTTCTCCCCCACCCTCGCTTTTCTCATTTTTCCCCTCTTTTCTTTATTAATAGGGTAACCTATTTCTCTAGGAATTTTTCTCTTCCTCCCCCTGTCGAACTTTTTGTTTTTGACTGTCCCTTGTTTGGTCTAGCTGTTAGGGAGGCCTCCAGAATTGTCAGGTTTCTTTTGCCCTTAGTTTAACAGGAGACTATGGAGTACCCTTAGGAAATCGAGTCCTCTCGGGCTAAACCCTCCCATTATGGGTACGAGATAATTGTCTCAGTTCCTAGGCATGTTGCCCCCTTAATCTGAGGTCATCTATTGCCTGATGGCAGAGAGACTTCCAGCTTTATCGCTCGCTTCTTTGAAGAGGGTGACCAAATATTTTTTGCTGAGTCTATTCCCTCTATTTTCCGAGCCTCTGACATAGAGCGCTTACATGAGACCTTCTCCATCCCACCTTCTGTAGTTTGTAGGGTTCCTAGGATCGATGACCGAGCATGTACTCGCTCACTTAGAGAGGTGTGCTTATATGATCATGCCTTTTCTACTGGTCTTTGGATTCCGCTTCCTAGGTTTATCCGAGAATTATTAGATTTCTTAGGTTTAGCTCCGAGCCAATTAATGCCCAACGCTTGGAGGATTCTCCTCGGTATAATTATTTTGTAGGAGGAAGCCAGCGGTGGCCAATCCCATCTCACAGTAAAGGAGTTCCTTCACTATTATCAATCCAAGAAGAAACAACCTGGGTGGTATTTCTTCCAGTCTCGGTCTGACGACCGAGCACTTATCCCAGGCTACCACTCCTCCAACAAACATTGAAAGGAGATGTACTTCTTTATTTTTGGAGAAGGATGAGAGTTTTAATCCTAGGAGGAGGTAGGTCCCCACACTCCCAGTATCATTCCCTATTGGGGGCGACCTCTGCCGGGGGACATCTCTAATGAATCCCTTGTCGATAGCGAGGTGAAAATTAGGGTGA
>JAUTBS010096721.1:0-12935 GCA_032361285.1 Aequorea victoria | reverse complement strand
GAGGCACGAGGCGCGGGTCGAGACCCGGCCCAACGAAAACACAAGGACGGTTAGGCAACGGCCTAACGGCGTTCGATAACAGAAAGATCCCCGAAGGGAAACGAGGCACGAGGCGCGTGTAGAGACCCGGCCCAACAAAAACATAAGGACGGTTAGGCAACGGCCTAACGGCGTCCGATAACAGAAAGATCACCAAAGGGGAACGAGGCACGAGGCACAGGTCGAGACCCAGCCCAACGAAAACACAAGGACGATTAGGCAACGGCCTAACGGCGTCCGAAAACAGAAAGATTCCCAAAGGGAAACGATGCATGAGGCGCGGGTCGAGACCCGGCCCAATGAAAACACAAGAATGGTTAGGCAACGGCCTAACAGCGTTCGATAATAGAAAGATCCCCGAAGGGAAATGAGGCACGAGGCGCGGGTCGATACCCGGCCCAACAAAAACACAAGGACAGTTAGGCAATGGCCTAACGGCATTCGACAACAGAAAGATCCCCGAAGGCGAACGAGGCACGAGGCGTGGGTCGAGACCCGGCCCAACGAAAACACAAGGACGGTTAGGCAACGGCCTAACAGTGTTCGATAACAGAAAGATCCCCGAAGGGAAACGAGGCACGAGGCGCGGGTAGAGACCCGGCCCAACAAAAACATAAGGATGGTTAGGCAACGGCCTAACGGCGTCCGACAACAGAAAGATCACCAAAGGGGAACGAGGCACGAGGCGCGGGTCGACACCCAGCCCAACAAAAACACAAGGACGGTTAAGCAACGGCCTAACGGCGTCCGACAACAGAAAGATCCCCGAAGGGAAATGACGCACGAGGCGCGGGTCGAGACCCGGCCCAATGAAAACACAAGGACGATTAGGCAACGGCCTAATAGCGTCCGATAACGGAAAGAGCCCCGAAGGGAAACGAGGCACGAGGCGCGGGTCGAGACCCGGCCCAAGGAAAACACAAGGACGATTAGGCAACAGCCTTACGGCATCGAGCAACAGAGAGATCCCCGAAGGAGAACGAGGCACGAGGCGCGTGTCGAGACCCAGCCCAACAAAAACACAAGGACAGTTTGGCAACGGCTTAACGGCGTCCGACAATAGAAAGATCCCCGAAGGGAAACGAGGCACGTGCCGCGGGTCGAGACCCGGCCCAACGAAAACACAGGGACGGTTAGGCAACAGCCTAACGGCGTCTGACAATAGAAAGATCCCCGAAGGGGAACGAGGCACGGGTCGAGACCCAGCCCAACAAAAACACAAGGACGGTTAGGCAACGACCTAACGGCGTCCGACAACAAAAAGATCCCCAAAGGGAAATGAGGCACGAGGCGCGGGTCGAGACCCGGCACAACGAAAACACAAGGACGGCTAGGTAACGGCCTAATGGCGTCTGACAACAGAAAGATCCTCAAAGGGAAATGACGCAAGAGGCGCGGGTAGAGACCCGGCCCAATGAAAACACAAGGACGGTTAGTCAACGGCCTAATGGCGTCCAAGAACAAAAAGATCCACGAAGGAGAACGAGGCACGAGGCGCAGGTCGAGACCCAGCCCAACGAAAACACAAGGACGGTTAGGCAATGGCCTAACGGCGTCCGATAACAGAAAGATTCCTGAAGGGAAACGACGCATGAGGCGCGGGTTGAGACCCGGTCCAACGAAAATACAAGGATGGTTAGGCAACGGCCTAACAGCGTCCGATAACGAAAAGATCCCCGAAGGGAAATGAGGCACGAGGCGCGGGTCGAGACTCGTCCCAACAAAAACACAAAGACAGTTAGGCAACGGCCTAACGGCATCCGATAACAGAAAGATCCCCGAAGGGGAACGAGGCACGAGGCGTGGGTCGAGACCCGACCCAACAAAGATACAAGGATGGTTAGGCAACGGCCTAACGCCGTCCGACAACAGAAAGATTCCCGAAGGGAAACGAGGCACGAGGCGCGGGTCGAGACCCAGCCCAATGAAAACATAAGGACGAGAGGATGAGGAAGCTACACTAATCAAACAAAAGCATACACTAGAGGATTAGGAAGCCACAGCGTAGTTTCGGTTGGGTTTCCTTCTTGGTTTTAACACTCTCCTTTTTTGATACCATTCTTTTGCCAAAGCCGCTCTTTCGGATTTTCAACCTTGCGGGCTGCTCTTATTTTTTCCTGGGTTGTTCAATTTCATGAATCTTTTAACCCAGCGAGCCTCTCTTATATTCATATACATTTTTTTTCAAGGGTAGTACTTTTTGAGTTGGTCCAAATTGGTTGGGATATTGAAAGTGTTTCCGTTCAGGTCCATAATAATAACGGTGCCTCCCGTCATGATAGATTTGATTATATATGGCCTGGCCAAATTTGGTTTAAATTTCCCTCTGGGTCAAAGATAGGGGCTCATATTTTCTTGAGTATGAGATCCCCTTCCTTGAGATCTCTGGTCTTAACCTTTTTTGATAGCATTAAACGTGAAAGAGCGCCCTTAGTCGTCGTTCATCAAACAAAAGCAATTCCCCGGAATGATCCCTCTGCCATTTTTCTTTGGGTATGCTACATTCTGTTATAACTTTGAGAGAAGGAACTTCTAGTTCTATGGGTAGGACAGATTCCATCCCATATACTAGAGAGTAAGGGGTGACTCATGTTGAGGCTCGAATTGACGTCCTATAACCCCAAAGGGCAAACGGAAACTTTTTTGGCCAATCCTTACTGGCTTCAATTGTCCTTTGCAGGATTCTCTTAATGTTTTTGTTAGCCGCCTCGACTGCTCTGTTTGTCTGCGGCCTATACGGTGATGACTTGTGCGACGTGATTCTGTATTCTTCCATCAAATCTAGTACTTCCCCTTGAAAGTGGGATCCATTGTCGGATATGATTTCATGAGGAACACCATATCGGCATATGATATTCTGCTTAATAAACTTAGCCACGTGCGAAGCTTTAAGGACTAAAAAGGAAGCAGTCCCGACCCATTTAGTAAAATAGTCAACGCTACTAAGATGAATTCGTGCCCATTCGAAGCATTTGGCGTGACCCTGCCAATGATGTCTATTCCCCATATTGAAAATGGCCAAGGGAAAGTCATACTGTATAATTTTGATGGTGCCAGATGTACTAGATTTGCATGGGTTTGGCACTTGCAAAATCTTTTGACGAACCTGACACAGTCCATTTCCATTGTCATCCAGAAATAGCCTTGCTGCAAGATCTTTTTGGCTAACATCATTTCGTTCATGTGCGGCCCACAGACTCCTTTGTGCAATTCTCTTATGATCTCTTGACCTTCTTCGTCTGTTACACAAAGTTTATTTACCCCTAAATAAGCTCTTTTATACAGCTTTCCGCCATAGATGATGAACTGAGCTGCTAATCTTTTGATGGCTCTCTTATCCTTCTCGCTGGCATTCTATGGGTATCCTTTCTCCTCAATAAAATTCTGGATGTCGTGGAACTACGGCAAACCATCTCATTCTTCTGATTCCAAGGCTGCAACTTCATATGCTCTCATACTCCTCTGTTCAATCACCAAAGGCCTCATCTTGGCCTTTGTCGATATGCCAATCATGGAGGCAAGAGTGGAAAGGGCATCAGTAAACTTGTTCTAAAGCTGGGGTATGTGAATGAAAATAACCTCCTCAAAACTGGGGATGAGTCGATCGAGCTCCTGATAGTATGGCATTAGCTTCTCCTCTTTGACCTTCCATTTCCCACTGGCTTGGAAAACGACTAAGGCTGAGCCACTGATCACTTTTATCTTTCTTGCACCCAATTCCAGGGTGGCTTCCATCTCGGCGATACACGCTTTATATTCGGCCTGATTGTTGGTAACCTTAAAGTCTAGCTTGTAGGCCAACGGAACGTGTGAGTCATCTGGAGTGGCCAACAGTATCCCAATTTCGTAACCATATTGGTTTGAGGCACCATCAAAGTATAACATCCACAACTCCTTCTCAACTGTCAGCACGTCTTTATCGGGAAATTGAAATTTTGATTCTTCTTGTCCCTCAACTGGCTGATCTGCTAAGAATTCTGCTACAGCTCATTCTTTTACCAATTTCCTGGTCTTGTACTGCAGTTCAAACTCGCCAATAATAATAACCATCGGGCCAATCTTCCTGTTAGTGCAGGTTTTTTGAACAGGTACTTAAGCGGGTCCATTCTGGATATTAACACTACATGGTATGCCATCATATAGTGTTGTAACTTTTGGATGACCACACCAAAGCCCAATAAGTTTTCTCCAGTGGCGTGTATCAGGCTTCATAGTCTGTCATATTCTTGCTCAAGTAATACATAGCCATTTCTTCGCCGTTGTCCCCTTCTTGCGCTAGCATGCAGCCTATTGTAGACTCATTTACTGATAGGTACAAGATCAAGGGTTTTCTTGGTTATGGAGGGAAAAAACCCAGAGGTTTTTGTAGGTACTCTTGGATTGACTTAAAGGCTTTCTGGTAATGCTGATCCCACTAAGATTTGGTGTTCTTTCTGACCAGACAGAAAAGAGGTTCACAGGTTGTAGTCAGTTTTGAGATGAAACGACTAATGAACTAAATTTTTCCGAGGAATCCTCTAACTTCTTTCTCCGTTATCGGGGGAGACATTTCTAAAATTGCATTGATCTTGGAGGGATCCACCTCTATTCCTCATTGGGTGATGATGAATCCTAGCATTTTTCCTGCTGTAACTCCAAAAGCACACTTCTGTGGGTTCAACCTCATTCAGTACTTCCGAACTCTCTCGAAGAATTTTTCTAAGGCTGGGGTATGTCCTTCACGGTTTTTAGATTTAACGATCATATCATCGACGTAAACTTCCACTTCTTCGTGTATCATATCGTGGAGTAATGTCGTTGCATCACGTTGATACGTGGCTCCTGCATTTTTCAGACTGAAGGGCATAACCCTATAACAATATGTCCCCCACAGTGTGGTGAACGTAGTCTTCTCTCTATCTTTCGCTGCCATGAGAATCTGATTATATCCTGAGAATTCGTCCATAAATGATAGTAGTGCATGTCCAGCGGTATTGTCCACGAGGACGTCTATATGTGGCAGAGGGAATTTGTCTTTAGGACTTGCCTTGTTAAGATCTTGGGAGTCAACGCAAACTCGTACCCGACCGCCTTTCTTTGGAACAAGGACAATATTAGCAACCCACTTGGGTACTCTGTAACCTAATGAAAATCAGCGTTCACTTGTTTGGTAACTTCCTCCTTGATTTTGAGGGCCCAATCAACTCTTAGATGTCTCAGCTTTTGTGTTAAAGGTTTAGCATCGGGAGAGGGGTATTTTGTGTTGGACGATATCTGGGTCAATTTTAGGCATTTCTGCGTACGACCATGCAAAGACGTCTTTAAATTCCTTTAATAATTCAATTAATGGCTCACGTTCTTCATTTGATAAAGCGGAACCAATTTGGACCATTTGTTGATCCTTCTCAGTACCCAAATTTATTGAAAAAGTTTCTTCAATCTAAGGTTTAGCGTGCATTTTTTTTCTTTTTCAATTAAAAGTTTTAGCTCTAGGGAAATAACCCCATCAAATTCATCAGAGTCAGCAATCAAACATTTGTAAGGAAGTACAGCAGGGTAACCAGAAGAGTTATCTGTATTATTATAGTCATCGAGGGTTACAGATTTTGACATGAATTTGGTTGTAACAGAAGATTGAGAAACTGAACAGGTGGATGCCCGACAGACTCACCACTAAACTCCAAATCCGTAGATGTTGATAAGTTTGACTCGGACTCTGACTCACTATCTACTTCATTCAGAACATGATATTTGTAGGTCTAACTTTTTGTTACAACATTACCCTCGCTTATTATTAAACTGGGGTAGCCCACTGGTTCGTCGCTGCCCAGCATGATGACTTCTTCCGCGGCTTCTTCTGTATGTGTAGGAGTTGCCCCTTCAAAGAGCGACCCCAGCGTGAATTCTTCCAAGTCTTCTGCCCAGTCTTTTTCGCACGCTTTTTTTGCTACACCTTTGTCTTCTACCTTGTCCTCCTCAGGCTCACTGTCCGTCAGCTGGTGTTTAAAGAATATCTTCAGCCCATGTATTTTCTACCGAGACCCTTCATCGATCCATGGTTCTAGAAATCCACAGAATGGAAAAATCTCACCTTCCTTCACATACTGCCTATTTGGAGGCCCATAGGATGGCAGCGGAGCCAGGTATTCTGTATCGGTGCTCTTAGCCCATGCCTTCCTCTATGCTTCCAACCTTTCTTTAGCAAAGTCCTGTCTTATGGGCTTGTATCCTAGACCAAAAGTATATCGGTTTCCATGATCACAAACTGGTTCAGTTCTACTTTGTTGCCTTTTTCAAAACCATAGGCCTGGGAAGTACGACATTTTGTCAATCATCATGACTATCTGAGGTTTTATGTACAACTACTCTTCGTTCATCAAAGTCTGGATAGCTGCTATTTCATCAAATTCAAAACAGCTCAAGGTGAGATCTTCTTCCTTGTGCTGTATTTCGAGCAAAGGGGTGCCATTAGCGGCAGTAGCCTGGATGCTGGATTCACCAAATATAGTCAAAATAGCTCCATCCCTTATCATTTTAACCTTCTCATGGAGGGTGGACGGAACTCCTTGTACATCAGGATCACGTAACCAAGGTCGGCCTTACAACCAGTTAAAGGAGGCCGGCACATCCAGAACATGAAACTTGATCTCACTGTCAGTGGGTCCTATGGCGATAGCAAACTTGACTACTCCCAGCACGTTTCTGCAGGTGTTGTCATATGCTCGTACTCCTTGAGTAGTTAGAGTAAAATCCTACTATCTTAACCTGAGGCAGTGCGCTGTTCTGAGCGGGCAGACATCCAGTGCTGACCCGTTATCAATTAAAACCATAGGTACCCATTTTTCTAGGAACTTTGCTATTATGTGGAGGGGCTTGTTATGCAGATGTTCTTCGGCGGACAGATCTTTATAGGAAAAAACAATGACATTCTTCAGCCTGGTAGGAGCAACCATTCCCATAAATTGTTCATGAGTAGTATCTATAGAGATGTCAGCTTTGGTCAAGGCCCTTAGCACAGCTTGTCTATATTTGTGGGATGCCATCAGTAGCCCCCAAATACTTAGGTTAGCCTAGATCTTTTTGAGCTGCTCCAGTACAACATCATCTTCCTCTCTAACCTCTGTTACGGGTTGACTGACTTTGCCTCTCTCTAAGTTGACGGGTTTAAAGGGTCTTCCACTCCTGGTCAAGTGCTCAATCTCTTCTTCGGGGCCCCATAGACTGTCCCAGTGATCGGTGGCAGGGTTTATTTCGAAAAAATATAATCCTTCTAGTCCCCATAGATCATTCTCTACCACTTTCTCAGTTTCTATATCGGTTGCTGTATGGTCTGTGCTATCCTCTGACTTTTCCTCCGGGGGTGGGCTTTGTTCCTTTTCTTCTTCTTGGATGTTGATCTCTTCTGCTGCCAATATCTCATCATTTTTCTAACTGTCATCGGGCCCTGAGTAGTCCCAGTTATCATCATCAATAACAAAAAGGTCTAGAATGCCTTTTCCTTCTTTAGATGGGATATCTAGGTCAGCCTTTTATTTGTCTTTACTCCTGATCCCGTTCTCAGTAACACTGATATAATTGGGCCTGATGCTTATCATTTTCTCGGTTCTCTTGTTGATTCTGTCTTCTTCCTCTATATCTCCCAGCATATGTGAACTTCGGTTTTTCTCAGCCCTGGTTTGAGTCTTGCTGTTAGACTCATTATCGAGTTATGATCCCGAGTCCTTTTTAGTCTTTGTTTCTGCCTCTGTTTCTAACTCTAGTCTTATTCCTGTTATTTCTGCTATTTTTGTTTCATCTATTTCTGCTTCTGTTACGGCCTCTGTTACGGCCTCTACTTCCATTCCAGATTTTATTCATGTATTCCCTATGTTCCCCTCTGATTCCTCTTTCGGTTTGTTTATGTCTGTTTTCTCCACATCATCATCTGCTAGGGTGCCAGAGGTAGAGAAGTTGTCATCATCAGGGTTAGTCCACTCCTTGCTTCTGTTGAATTCGTCATCTGTGAATATTTCTTCAGATTCGTCTAACGACATCCATCCATCAAAACTGACATCTATGTTAGGGTCATAGAAGGCAAACTCCACGTGTACCTCGTTATCGGCTGCCATGTTATTCCATTCTTCCATCATCTCCTCTGCATCTTCCAGCTTTACCAAGTCATTCTCTTCGACATATAGAGTTTCCTCTACACCTAAAGAGCATGGAAAGTTTTCTTCTGGGAGAGGTGAACTTGGTTTGATGCCTCCTTCTGGGAAGATATAGACACTGGGATCATAGCGAGGTGAGACTGTGTGAATATCGTTTATGTTCTGAGGGAGTGGGTTCATATGATTCGGTAGGGGATTGGGAGTAACATTAGGTTTAGGCATCGTTAGAAGCGAGATCACCTTGTTATCAATCAAATCCTAAATTTTGTGTCGAAGCCTCATACAGTATTGGATGGCGTGTTTGGGCATCTAATGGTACGCATAATATATGGCAGGGTTGAAGCTAGCAGTAGGTAGATTCAGAATAGGTGTTGGTACAAGGGGACCAAGTGTCCCTTTTCCAACAATCTCGGGTATAGCACGGAGAGTGGAACACTGAGTTCGTTGAAGACTCTTCGAACTTGGGGGATTGCAGATGGTGGCCTCAACGGCCTTGACTGTGGGTTAAATGAATGTAGGTTGAACGGTCGAGGGTTAAATGGTTGAGGGTTGAATGGTTGAGGGTTGAGAAGGTTTACTTCTGCGGCCCCTGACATGTTATGGTTTGGGGGCTCAGACAAGCCTGGTTGTTAGGGTATCTCCTTTGACCCTGATAACTTTACCCCTGATAAGCCTTTCGAGCTCTTTGCTGACTTGTCCATGTTTCAGTCTTGACTTTCCTCCTAACCTCTGTCCTCTCAATTTCACCTGACTGGATGGCTTCCTTAATCTGGATTCCCGTATCAAACAACTGCTCAAAAGTCATGAGCGGTTGGGTGATGAGGTATTTTCTAAACTGGGGCTGCAAGCTCTTCACTACAGTTTGGACCTGTTCCTTCTCTGTAGGACAGTTGGTCATTTTAGCTGTCTTTCCCTTCCAACGGGTTAGGAAGTCAACAAAAGATTCCTGGGGGTCTGTTTAGTGGTTTCTATCTCCCTGATGGTTACGTCCAACTGGACGTTATAGTTGTATTGCCCGATAAATGCCATAGCAATATCTTCCCACGTTCTAGTTATGGTGGCTTCCAAGGTTAGAAACCAACGTTGAGCAGCCCTGAAGAGGGACCGGTGGAAAAGTTGTACTTTTAGCTGGTCATCGATGCCCATAGGAGATAGAGTACCGACATACATCCGCAGGTGAATCCTAGGATCGCCGACACCGTTGAATTTTTCCATATTCGGCATCTTAAATTTCTCGGGCAGCTTGGCATCAGGAAATAGACAAAGTCCTTTCACATCTAACATGTACTCATAAACTCCTCGGGCTTTCCTCAGTACCTTTTCCAACCTTTTTATTTTGTCAGATAGTAAAGCCTCCCAGGCCAAGGCTGAGTCTATTACAGCGGGAGCAACAATAGCAATAGTAGCAGTAGGAATACTGACAACATGCCTGATTCCTAGAAGATCTGTGCCATATGATTCCTCCTCCCAAGTTTAGTTGTTGGCAACTTTGCCCTATGGATCTCTCAGAACCCGACTAGCCTAAAAGGCCCGGATTTCAGCTTGACACTGAACCTGGGCCTAGGTTTGTTCTTGAAGTGTGAGGGTCATGCTTTCTAGAGCTCGTTGTATCTCCGACAAAGTTCGAATCAATGTAGCATGTGTATCGCCATCTCCTGCCATTGTTTAGTTCTCCGGATTAGAATCTGATCTTTTAAGTCTTCCACTCGGTAATCTAATCCAGGCGGGCGTAGCATCAGAGCTTGATGAAGTAATGAAAACCCTAAAGAGATGAAAATGGAACCGCTCGTAAGATATTATAGTTCGTGATGACGCTACGAGGAAAATGACATAGGAAGCAATGCTAAGCAGTGAGGTATAAGATAGGTAGCCAAAGCCTGATGAAGAAGCAAGTGGAAACTCTGAAAAAAGAAAAGAAAAAAAGAAAAAGGTTGCGGGTAACGATACCTGGCTTTCCATCTGAGACTCTGAATCTCAAATGGTAAAAAATAGAAAGGTTTGCGGGATGGACTCGGCTTTCTATCTGAGATCAGAGTCTCAAATGGCAGAAAAAGAAAGGTTTGCGGTGTGTGTCGGCTTTCCGTCTAAGATCGAAATCTCAAACAACAAGAAAAAAAAAGGTTTGTGGGACAGACTCGACTTTTCGTCTGAGAGCAGAATCTCAAACGGCAAAAAAAAGAAAGGTTTGTGGGACGGACCTGACTTTCCGTCTGAGACCGAAATCTCAAACGGCAGAAAAATGAAAGGTTTGCAGTGTGCGTCGGCTTTCCGTCTGAGACCAGAATCTCAAACGGCAAGAAAAAAAAAGTTTGCGGGACGCACCCGACTTTTCGTCTAAGACCGAAATCTCAAACGACAGAAAAAAGAAAGGTTTGCGGGATGGACCCAACTTTTCTTCTGAGACTGAAATCTCAAACGACAGAAAAAAGAAAGATTTGTAGTGTGCGCCGACTTTTCGTCTGAGCTTAGAATCTCAAACAGCAGAAAAAAAAAGTTTGCGGGACAGACGCGACTTTCCATCTGAGACCCTGAATCTCAAACGACAGAAAAACTGAGAGTGTGGGACGATACCAACTTGCTCTCTCCGTCGAGTCCCAGAATGATGTGTCTCTACGGGCAAAAAAAAAGATGAAAAATACAGGCACATGACGACACCGGCCTATCCGTCGAGACGCATCTCTACGACCAAAATAAAAAAAGGGTTGCGGGGATGGGCCTGACTTCCGTCGAGACTTATCTCTCTGTGGACAAAACAAAAGAAAGGCTGTGGGAAGCCCCGACTTCCATCAAGACTCTGAATCTCTATGGATAAAAGAAATGGGGAGGTCAACGAAGAGTAACCAAAGGAAAAATGCTTTTGCCAAGCGGTAGGAAAAGATGCGAGCATGTTAGCCCAGCTCCCGGTGAGACTTATCTCTCTACGGTTGAAACAAAAGAAAGAAGTGGGACGAACACGGCTTTCGTCGAGACTCTGAATCTTTATGTTTAGAAAGAAAAGGGGAGGGGAGACGAAGCTCAAACTTTTTGTGGAGGGTGAACTCAGACGGCATGGGAGGTCATGTGCAAGGATGATACCCAACTTTTTCGACGAGCTGGAGCTCGAACGGCGATGGATGTAGGGCAAAACCGACTTATACCGACTGTACTAACTCGATAAATTGGGTGATGCGGTGATAAAGATCGACTTATACTGTTGAAATGTGATTGATGAAGATAACGGAAGACTATCATCAGAAACATCGATCCGTGGCTCAATGTCGGAGGAACTCGGAACTCAGGAAATTTCGGGCGAGCAGAACACAAAAGGGAAAGGCACAGGACCGTACCAAAAAAAAGTTTGACTAGATCCTGGCCTAACGATGAAGAAACACGGGATGACCAACGGAGGGTCCCAGAAAGAAAGATGTATGGGTTGGTAAAACCTGGCTCTTACGAAAGAGAAGAGGTTAGGCTAACAGCCCAATGGCCGCGAAAAGTTTGGGATAACCCCGGAGGGGTCCCAGAACAAAAAGAACAAGGCACAGGTTGAATGAGACCTAGTCCTAGATGAAAAATAGAGAAATCAGGTCCGAAACCAAATAACTTGGGGGTTTGAGACATCCTCGAGAGGTCTCCAAAGAGGAAAAAAGCACGGGTTGATGAAACCCGGCACAAAGAGATGACGAAAGGGGTTAGGCAATGACCTAACGGTGTCGAACACGGGGAAGTCCCATGTAAGGTCCCGAGAAAGAGAAAGCGAAGTTCGGGTGGTGAAACTCAGCTCAAAAAAAAGAAATGACGAGATCTAGGCGACGGCCTAACGACGTCAAACCTGAGACAACCTACGGAGGGTCTCGAAAAAGAGAAAAGAGGCACGGGTCAAGATCCAGGAAAAAGAGAAACAATGACGGTTAGGCAACGGTCTAACGGTGTCAAACCCAGGACAACCAACGGAGGGTCCCGGGAAAGAGGAAGCAAGGTTCGGGTGGTGAAACCCGGCTCAACAAAGAAAAAAGAAAGAAAAAGCTACTCTAATCAAACAAAAGAAAACAAAAAAATGAAAAACATGTAACCTAGAAGGGTATTTTTCCTAAAGGGAGAGTTCTATGATTAGCTAAATGCATGTGAAAATGATTGGTAGTCCAGTATCCGGGTACCTTCTGAATAAGAATCAAGAATATACCTCCCCGACGAAGTAGTACCTGGCCAGGTCAAACAGTACGCAGTGATTCTTTTTGTCAGTATCCAAAGGGGCATACAGCGAGAAGGGTTGCTAACATCGCCCACATAGCTTTGAGACAGTCAAAAAATAACTGCCGAAGTGAAGGGTAGGAAAACATTTGTCTTATTTTATTTTCTCCTTTCTTTTTTTATTTTGAAAAGTAACCAATGAAAAAGGGAAGTCAGGAGATGGATAACCAATTCATGCAATGCTAATACTAATAATAAATTTAAGACAAGAACAGTTGAAACATTTTTCAAGTTTGGCTCACTTTTAAAATAAATTCCCAGTGGAGTCGCCACTGTGGGGATCCCGCCCTCTAATCTTTTCTATTTCCTTCTCCATCCCTCACCCAAATGAGGAGTGTATACAGAACGAACCACGAGGAGAGAAAGGAAAGAGGGGTTTTCCCTCAAATGTGCATCCATGTTAAAGACCGCACGATTTTTGGAGTCACCACTTAGTTTTTGGATAAACCAAGAAATCAAAAAATTTCAAGGCAAACTAGTCCGTCCTTACCAGAGTAAATGGTTCGGGAGCTAGGGTACGAAAGGGGAAGGTGTTAGGCA
>JAUTBS010096610.1:0-12937 GCA_032361285.1 Aequorea victoria | reverse complement strand
AAAGCTAGAGAAAGATAACTTCTTGGACCTAATCTAGTGGAGGATGCGACTCAAAAGATTGCCACTATTCGGAATAAGCATTTAGCAGCTCAAAGTCGACAAAAGAGTTATGGCGATTTACGCAGGAGAGATTTAGAATTTTTTGTTGGAGATATGGTATTACTCAAAGTTTTATCTTGAAAATGAATCATTCGTTTTAGCAAGAAAGAGAAGTTGAATCTCCAATATATTGGACCTTTCGAGATTTTAGACTGTGTTGGTGAGGTGGCTTATCGTGTGATTTTACCGCCTAACCTCACTGGGGTACATAATGTGTTTCATGTATCGATGTTGAGTAAGTATATCTATAGCCCGACGCATATGGTGGATTATGAGCCACTTCGAGTTCGTGAGGATTTGACCTATGAGGAATAACCTGTTCAGATTCCTGATACTAAGAAAAAAGTTCTACGAAACAAACAGATTCGTCTCGTCAAGATCTTATGGTGAAATCATAAAGTAGAAGAGGCTACGCGGGAACGCGAAGATGAGATTCACGAACGATATCCTCATTTGTTTTCTCAAGGTTAGTATTATGATTTTGAGGACAAAATTCTTTTAAGGAGGAAAGAATGTAAAACTCGATAATTTAAAAATAAAATTAATTAATTAATTAAAATAACTAACTAATTAAAAATTTGTTAGTTAAATAAATTTATATTCCAAAAACCTCAAAATAATAAATGATATAATAATATTATTATTATTATTAAATTGAATAAATAAAGAATGAGACAAAAAGAGAAATAAAATAAAAAGAAAATTTGGTTGTGCATGTGTGATGTGCATGTGGTGGCAGATGGGTAAGTATTAAAAAATAAGAAGATAGAATCCAAAGGATGGATTTGTGGTATTTGATCACTGGAAATCGGTGAGAAACCCCTTACAAATGGGATCCTCTCCTCAAAAACCTCATCTTTTGCTCTCTGTGTTTACCGAATTACCTCACGATTTCCCTCTGTGCAATCCTCTTCTCTCTCGTCTGCTCTCCCTCTGCCCAGAACTGCTACTCTACAGCCACCACCGCCGAGCAATACCACCACCACCAACATCGGTGTTGCCACCGCTGAGCGACACCATCACCACCATCATCATCATCACCATAGTGATCCCTAGTTCGTCTCTTTCAGCCTCTATTTTGGTTATATACATAGATATACATATATGTATATATATCACATCGTTGTAGTTGTTTATATCTCGATTAAAGGTTTAATCTTTAAGAATTTCAAGCATGTATAGATATAAGAATATATCACAGATAAAAATTAAGGATAAAGGATTCAGAAATTATATATTGATACATATAGTACCGTATATATATAACAGAAACCATGGAAAAATATATATATATATATATCATATAAACATCTATGGATATGTAATTATATCTCTCAATTTTATGAGAAAATAAGTATGAATAATAAATCATGAAGAAAAAGGAATAAAAAAATCCTGGAATCAGAGATTTTAGCCATTAAAATCTCTAGTCCGAAGCTTTGGATCGACTCACATATGGGTTGAGTCGACTCACGTCCCGTAAAAGTTGAGTCTCGTCGCCAGTGAGTCGACTCACGTGGAGGGTGAGTCGACTCATGAAGCCAAGCCATTGGTTGTTTAGTAGCCTGTTACCTGGGGTCGACTCATGTACCATTTGAGTCGACCCATGACCACCTGCCTTACCTTGGGTCGATTCACTCATATCTTGGGTCGACTCATGACCTGTTTTGATTGACTGAAGAGGAGCCATTTCAGCTCACTCTCCCTTTGGGTCGACTCACAGTCACTTGTTGTGCCTACGTTGTGGGTTCCTTGCCTTTGGGTCGACTCACTATTCCTTTGGGTCAACTCACAGTGCCTCATGCCTTAGTTTTCCTACCTTGGGGTCGACACATGCCTTCGTTGCATCGACCCATGGTGACCTGAGGGACTTGGGTCGACTTAGAGACCTTTTGAGTCGACTCACAGTCACCTATTACCATGACTTACTACCTTGGGTCGATACACAGTCTCTGTTGTGTCGACTCATGGTCACCTGAGAGACTTGGGTCGACTCACAGACCCTTTGAATCAACTCACAGTCGCCTGTTAAGCATATACCAAGACATTTTTCCTTTGAGTCGACACACGGCCTTGTTGTGTCGACTCATGGTCGCCTGTGGTAACATTTTTACCGTGAACCTCTCTGTTGTGTTGACTCACATGCATTCTGGGTCGACTCACAGAACTGAAAAATTCTTAAAAAATATTTTTGTGTTAATCTTAAAGCTTAAGCTCTGTTTGGGCATCAGTTTAATGATAAATTAAATTAATAACAGAAATAAACGTTAAAACTTATAAATGGGAAAATGATCCATTTGGTAGATATAAATAATTTTCTTAACTTTATTTATGATTATGATGGGGATTCCTACTTTTGCTTACTATTGTATTTGAGCTTGCTTTCGATATCAGGTGAGTGAATTGTCATGCTATGTATCTTTTAATAAAATTCTTGTATTTCTCCAAACTACTTTGACGGGAAAATATATATGTTTAAATATTTTTGAAGAAACTGTTATTCTCTCATTGCAATCATGGAAAAAATATTTCATATACAAAATATTTTTTATCTATTATGGAGCGATCATGTGACTTCTCTTTGGGATAATGTGGAAAGTCCAGGGGATAGGCCCTACGGGGTGACTCTAGCCAACTAGGGAATAGACCTGGCCTAGAGACTTGGGTGACCCTAGTTGCTCAACGGTTTAAGAGATAGTTCGGGGGTTTCGGTGACCTGAAACTGGATCGTCTTAGGAAAAAGGCCCAGGCGCCACCCTGTGGTGACCCTATGTTCGATGATTGGATCAAATGGGTCGAGGCTGCCTCAAGTATTATGATTTTTAGCACTTGCACCCAGGCTGTTCCTGTGGTTATTGTTGATGGTTTTTCACACACATATTGAAGATCATATCATTATTTCATTATTATCATGTTGGCATGTTTATGCGCAGATTATCATATTTGACATTATTATGTCCTGATTATATTGTTGGTATTTTTATGCGATAAGATTGTTGTGAACACCTCTGATGTCCAGTTTGAGATTTATTTTGGTGACTCGTCTTGATATTGAGATCACGAGAAAAAATATCGATATTTTGATAAACGTTGGTGACTCGTCTAGATATCGAGATCACGATAAAAATGCAAATATTTTGACAAAGAAAATGATGGGTTGTGTTATCACCCTTTGCTTATACTGTGTATCTCGTAGCATGATTATGTTTGAAGTACAAACTATTTGAATTCACTGTATATTATTATGCATGTTTTTATTCACTAGATTTAGCTGACGTTGTAAAATTAAACATTTTAGGTAATCAGTGAAGAAACTTGTCGATGGACTCGGTAGTTTCGTGAGATCCAGGATTAAGATCTCTTAGGATATGTATTTTTCCTTCCGCATTAAATAAACAAATAGTTGATTATGAGTTGTTGAGACAATATTTTGAAATATTATGGGCTGTTTATCTCACATTGTTTATTATAGATTTTAATTGATTAAATCTTTGGCATTTGATATCTTTTAGCATATTGTTAGCTAAATCTATGTTTAAGGCTCTCTTGGTTCATTGGGCCAAGGCCCAATATTCATGACCGGTCACCTTTCCCAAATTGGGAGTGTGGCATTGCGTCTTTTAAGAACTAAAACGGGGAGAACACTTAACAGTGGTAGAGCACATGGTGGTCTATATTTCTTGGATGTTGCATCTCATTTCTCTATTAGTGTAACCACGAAGGAGAAACAATCACTGAGGACGAAAGATCTTAAGAGAAGTAAAAGAAGGTACACAAAGCACACAAGAGTTTATTGCCTTGAAGTATTCTAATTACAAAATGAAGGAGAGTCCCCTCATAAAAACCAGGAGGACCACAAAGAAACAAATTACAATACGGTAGATACAGAGGTGACGCATAAGAGTGTCTACCCATTCACCAGACCACGTCATAGACACAAATACAATTATACAAACTTTAAGGACAAAAGTAGATTCCTTGTTATTACACGCGACACACTTTAATAAAGGAAAAGCTAAAGACTACAAGACCACACTCTTTTATTCAAAGATGACATGACATGACAATTATTTTATTCTTGCTTGTCCACCACGCTTCCACTGCTCGTCAGATTAATCTTCAAATGAGGGTTCACTGCTAGAGCAAGAGGATGACATGGACAACAATAAGAATATCATACAAGATTTACACAATATCATGGATGATCTCTGTCAGTAGGGTCATCTGCATAGCTGTCGTAGAAAACAACGAGAGCATCTTTGATAGCTTAAACATATGCAGAAGGGTAAGCCTCAAGATTATGCCATGCAGTTGGCTGTCCTTAGCGGATCCAAGGGAACATGAGCTAGATCAATGAAGTTGGCATGATCTCTGTCAGTAGGGTCATATGCATAGCTGTTGTAGAAAACAACGAGAGCATCTTTGATAGCTTGAACATATGCAGAAGGGTAAACCTCAAGATTATTCCATGTGGTTGGTTGTCCTTAGAGGATCAAAGGGAACATGAGCTAGATCAATGAAGTTGGCATTGCATAATTGGATCCTATGGTACTGGAAAATGTGGGGATGTAGCAAGGCTTTCATGTCCTACGTGAAAACTGCTGAAGTAATGTTTTTCAATGAGTAGGCTGCCATCAGGTTCTTGGACATAATGTTTCACGGAGTTCATGTTGCCAATAAGAAATATCTCCAAAGAGAATGTGCCATTTATGGAGCATGAAATATTTGTGTATGAGACAATTGAATTGGCATTGAGCAAGGTGTTGAAGAAGGGAGGACTTATCAAAGATAACCCCAATACGATAAATATCGACAAGGTACCAAAGAGAAGAAAGGATTCTTTAGAAAAATAATAAACAAACTTAAGAGTTAAACTCAAGAAGAGTGAAGAAAAAGGGTACATTGGGTGGAAAGTAAGATTTTCACGGGGTCTAATATCTAAGCCAAAACGTGTGACATAGATGAGTTGGAATTTATGAACGAGAAACATACTTCTAGACAAAAGAACTTCCTTAAGGATTTTAATTTGAAGATGATGGGGAAAATTTGAAGATTCAAAACAGGAAATTATAGGAAAACACAAGATTGGGTTTGAACAAAGAGTAGATTAAAGGAGAGATGACTTTTTTCATGCGAGACAAAAAAAAGTCAAGGGGAGTTATTTTTCCCTTTAATATGCTTGACATCAAACCTCTAATTTGAAAACCAATTTGCCCATCTAAGGAGTTGAGCTTTTGAAAGTTGCTTATGCTTGAATTTCAACATATTTGGGAAAGACATGAGGTTTGTTTCGATAAAAAGTGATGCCCAATAAGGTAGAACTGGAATTTATCAATACTTGCAGATAGCCAAAGATTTTTTGTAGGTTCAGTGATACGTAAATTCAGAGATTTCAAAAGCACCACTCTTGTATCCACAAAGATGACGATTTCCGTGATCATTTTCTTCAAGAAGAAAATCTCCCCAGAAATAATCACTTGCATTAGTTTGGAGAATTCTTTTGCCTATGGAAGGAATCTTGGAGGGGAAAGCTTCTTGGATAATTTTTTCAATTGTTGAACTGTCTCAGTGCAGTGTGCATTCTAGGGATGAGAATTTTCCTTAGCTGAGCTGCTAAAGGAGTTCTGAATCTAGCCAGTTTTGGAATGAAATCTCCCATATAATTAACAATGCCAAGAAAATGCTAAACTTGTTTCATTGTTAAAGTTTGATCATGAAACTGATCGAGTTGGCAGGCAATATGAGGCTGGAGCAGATACTGTCCTTAGGAAATATGCATTCCCAAAAATTCCATCCTAGATTCTCCAATTTTCATTTTCTTTTCTAAAAGTGTAATTCCATGAGTCTGAACAAGAGAATAAGATTTTCCAAGGTTGCATGAGAATCAATGTACACCAAAGCCGAATATAAAATAGGTTCAAAAATTCTAGTCATGGCTTTTTAAAACAGTGAATGGGCTGTTTCGAATCCAAAAGGTATAACAGTCCATCGGTAATGGTGGTCAGAAATGCAAAAACCAGTTTTCGGTCTTTCTTTAGGAAGAATTCCTTGTTGGCAAAATCCAACTTTGAGATCAAATTTAGAAAATATTTTTACTTGGGGCAAGTTTGCAAAAAGAACATTCCTTCTGAGAAGCGGGAATTTATCATCATGTAAAAAAATGATTTAGAGGCTGATGATTGATAACCAATCTGAGTTTTCCACGAAATTGTTCAGTTGTTTTATTGACAATAAATGCTTCGCAAGCACATTGAGATGTAGTGGGTTCAATCAATCCTTCTTTTTGCAATTGCTGCAATTCTTGGCTAGCCAGCTTATAATGATTTGGATGCATGCCGTGATAGTTGGCCTTAGTGGGATTAATATCTTCATTCCTTTCTAAAGGAAGAAAAAGAATTCTAGATTAGTCCAAAGAGGATTGGGTACATTTGGTTAAATTTTTTGAATGATATTCAACAGAAGAGGTCTGGATGATGGAGGCTTGAATGGAGGAAAGGGATTGAAGAGCAAACAAGTTTGGCTGACTGGTCTAGGGAACGAGGTAAGTCTTGTACCTCAAACCCTTAAACCCTTAGGAGACCAAAAGACTCTTTGTAGAGAATGGAAGATATCAAAACCAAGAAGATCTTCTCAAGGAAGATCAGAACCATACACATGACGTTTAATGGCATAGTCAGGAATTAACTGGATTATGATGGGTTTACTGATTAGGAGGGTTATGAAACATTGTTCCGTTAGCAGCACGGAAAGGGAGGTAACAAGATTGCAAGTGGGAATGAGAAAGAACGGAGGGATTAATGATAGAAGATGCAGCACCAGTGTCAAAAAAGGCAATAGCTGAGATGGGTTTCTCATATTTGCCGAGAGAAAATATGAGCCTTTGCTAAAGCTGCAGACTGAGTAAGATAGATGGAATCAATGGTATGGATTTCAAAATATCAGAGGTCTGGGAAAGGATCATCTTCTGCAGAGAGTTCAGTACCTGATGGAGAATGAAGATCGTCTTCAAATTCTTCAATTGCCAAGGCAAGAACAGTGTCTGAGGAAGCCTCATCCTGGATGGAAAAAAGAGATTCAATGTCTGCATCGTCTAGGTCTTCAATTTGGGATATAGTTTTATAATCATCTTATCCGAGTTGGTCTTTGAGGACACTGTTTGGCCTTGCAAATATGATGCTTGGTCATTTCCGCTATAATCCAAACCCTACAATTCCCCTCTCTCACACAGCATGAGCTTTTCATCCAAAATAAGCGATTTCTATTCGAAATTCCTTTCGTAGATACAGATGTTGCAATTGAAGCTATTGCAGAGCAAAGAATCACTGATTCTTCCTTTTCTCTCCTATTTCTCTCTCTCTCTCTCTATTAGTGTAAAACTCCTCCCTCTCTCAACGTGCTTTATTTTTTTTTAAGATTAACTTAAAATAATTGAGTTAATTGAGGGGTAAATTAAAAATGTCATCTTCCGTTAACGTCATTCACCCGACAAAATTGACAAGGGAGATCAGTGAGATTTTCATAAACTTAAGGGGAACTGTCAGTATTTTCAATTAATCTCAAGGGAGGTCAGTATAACCCAAGAGAATTTTACAAAATGTGGGTTATACCGTGAATTTCTAAAGAGCTAGTTGAAAATGTGCATTTTAAATCTGTGAAGCCTTTCATAATTTGCCAAAGTTCATGCAAATCAGACATCTCACACTCTAATAAGTTGGACACCTCAATGCCTTGCATGCCTTCAATTTGACATCTGTTGTATGGTTCCTTGTATATATATGCATTAGACACTTCAGTTCTCCTATTTCGTTCCAATGCCAGTCTCCCTCTTGCTCTTCTTCATTTCTCGTACTCTTCTTATTCTTCTTTCAAGCTCTTTTGGTCAGTCACCATTGTTAGAGAAGAGGCTTTGAGAAATCTTGTTTCAATCATTTTGGTAGCATCCTCAGCTCAGTACATCTTCATCAGTTGGAAAGAAACTGAATCAAAATTGTGTTTTGTTTCAAGAACATGCATATACGTATATATTATAATGTTAATATAACTTGTTGGGTGATTTGTTTGATTTGTGTTTGATAAAAGAGAAACATCAATTCATGCATTAGAAAATGTTCCTATCGATTATTTTGAGCTTAGAAGTGATCTAGAGATGCAAAAATTAAAGTACCAAGTGTTTGGACAAAGCACGTCGCTGGAAAGTTTCTGGAACTTTGGCAAACGACCGACCGGCTGGCCGGACCAAAATTACGGCTGCCATTCTGGAATTACGGCAGCCACTTTGATCGTAGCTTTGACTCATTTTCATAAAATGACCATATCGCACTTCAAAAAACTCAAATTCGCACACTACTTTTTTTTGTATAAAAGCATATGCAGATTTTTCAAATGGTTTTAGTTTTGAAGCCTAATTATTTTTCTAGAAATTTTTGGAAATTTTCAAAATGAATTAATCTGTACATAATTTCTCTATTGGTTGTGCAAACTTTGATTGGCCATGTATTTTCGTTCAAACTTCGTTTAAGATCCATGAAATATGGTTATGAAGATTTATCAGTATATTTTCTTATAAAATTGGTCTTAGTTGCAAAATCCCTTTTCAATTTTTCTGATCTACTTTGTTAATGAGCTTGGTGCATGAGTTTGCATTGTAGTATTAACTGACGACTCCAAACGAACTCTAATGAGTTCTAAACTAATTTTGAATCAATATAAAACTTATTAAAGGAATGTTTATCATATCATGTTACGTATGAATCTCAGATTCCAGATTGTCCATGCCTAAATACACGAGTGTTCATGCATAGTCCATAGCATGAGCTTAGTTATAATTGTGTAGTGTGTTAAGGTGTTGGTCAATCTAAGTATATCTAATAGTAGACTAAGTTGATGAAGTGGAAAATAACAACTGCCACCACAGTGACCACACAAAAATAGCCTTCAACAAATAGCTGCGGGCACATCTGAATATAGAAAAGAAAACAATAAGACAAAATACTATATACCTCATCATAAAATCAATCAAACATAATATTTTGTTGGTCAAGTACCAAGTCATCACCAAATCAGGATAAAAGTATTTTATAGAGAGCCCCAGCAACGACGAGGCATTAGTACCAAGCAAAGTAAATAAAAGTTTAGTTACAGTTAGTTATAACCCAGAAAGGAATTTACTTGAGCCACTGCCGGAAATCCAAAAGCAAACTGCATATTTATGCCCCATTTGGTAAGCCAAACTTAACTTTTCGGCTAAAAAAAGGCAAAAGTTTGTTTGCCTCGACCAGAAAAGCCAAAAAGCCTCCATGTTACCTTTTTTGTGGATCCCAATACTGGTATGAAAGGAAAATTGGCATTTTTACAAATTACAAGCCAATTCCAATAGGTATTAATAAAAAAATAAAAAAATCAATGGCTCTATTTTGAAACAAAACGCCTTGCCAAACAAAAATCTTCTAAAACCCACTAAAACAACTAAGTTTCCAAACAACCTACCTATTTTTTCGTTTAGCTTTTTGGCTAAAAAAGCCAAAGGTAACCAAACGAGGCCTTAGAGGCATTCATTGAAATAATTATATTTAATCTAGTACAACATATCTATTTGCATCAAAAATACCATGTAAAAGCGCACAACTTACACAATGAAAGCCATGCTTACCACATCCCAGGAAGGGCCCCTACCCAGCCCTTACCAACTCTAATCCTTTGCCTTGACATCAGGCTTGATATTTAGTCACTAAAACACTTTCCGTCCACAGAATTCTTTGACATCCTAACCCCTCAAGCTGTCCTTGATCTAAGCCCATCATAAAAATACAACAAAGTAAACAAAAGTAGGCAGTATTTCCGCTTTCCAAGTGCTTTCCTGAATACTTCAGTCTTAGAATAGTATTTTGCAGTAAAGTGTCTCTTTGCACTTTTCGTACATGTCACCTCAGTTTTCACTTGGAAAAAAAATACCTACATCAATTTTAACTTCCAGGGGAGAAATAAAAGCTTGCATCGTTTTGTTATCGTAGCTCGCAAAGTGTCTTGCTCCAATTGTTCTTAAATTACAAAATCAAGCACAATTGAAATATTCCGTTAAGAACAAATGCACACAAATTAGAACTACTTATTCCTTTAACAACAAATATGTAACACAATTTAAAATTCAACATGATTACCTTGAAGGAAGATTTAGTTTATGTAGCTCTCAATAAATAACAGAAAGATGGTGTTCCAAACCATTGGAGCCTGGGAAAACACTTGATAGTGGGGATACACAATGAAGGAAAGTTGGTAAACACATGTGACTACTATAAGTAACAGAATTCAGATCATATAAACAACTAAAAGCAGGAGAGACAAGTCAACCCATGCAAGATAATTCAACATATGAAGAGCCTCATGTGGGGGAATGCTATCGGAGTTATTAATCCGTGCAACCACAATCTTGAAGGCAAGCATAATTCTTACCTTGAGCATAGGTGTTTTCTG
Source organism: Aequorea victoria (assembly GCA_032361285.1). Taxonomy (NCBI): domain Eukaryota; kingdom Metazoa; phylum Cnidaria; class Hydrozoa; order Leptothecata; family Aequoreidae; genus Aequorea; species Aequorea victoria. The sequence goes on along the minus strand of JAUTBS010096610.1, from coordinate 2,368 downwards.
CATCTTTCTCCATTTTCCCTAGAAGCATGACGACTGCTTTACACTTGTCTAAAGCAACTTCTTCAGTCATATTTTCATCATGCACTGACTGAAATGCAGTTACTATTTTTTCTGGCATACCTCCAACAGGCAATTTCTGAAGATATTAACAACCAAGGATGGACAGGATCAAAAATCAGAAGTACAATTTTTTTAAGAAAAAAAAAAAGTAAAATAACAATAAAAAAGTAAAAAGGAATAAGCAACTTATACAAAAGTTGATAAATACTCACGATCCTTAATGAGTGAGCATCCCTCTTCACTATCTTCATAGGATTTGAACTCTTTCCATTGCTGACTAATGGAGGAGGATCCTTACCCAGCATTCCATCTTTAAGATTCTGACCCCGGGATCCAAAAACTTTCCTCTCTTCCCATATATCCACCTGATAAATTATTTTGTCCCCCAGCCAAAAAATAACAATAAAAATAAAAAGGGGCACAATCAGGAAGAAAGTTGAAAGTGTATGCCAACATTGGCATTAGTTTAAACTATTGTCGTGCAACAAAAAAATGATGCAATAGGAAAGAAATGTTTCATAGCGTGCACACAACATTATTGATGTTGATCTTACATTACTTCCCTCTTATACGGTCTTGGGTAAAACTCAACCCCAAAAACTAGCATTTGAGGTGAAGGTGTACTCACGCTTATATACTGCATATTACTTTTGTACTCGGGAAATGTGGGATTTCGCTTCACACCCTCCCTCACGCCCAGCGTGCTCACTCGACAGCACCTACCGCGTGCAGGCCAGGGACACGTACCCTACCCATCTCTGGTACTCCAGCTCCGATACCATGTTACACGGACTTGGGTAGAACTCAACCTCAAAAGTTAGCTATTGAGGTGAGGGTGCCCTCACGCTTATGTATTGCACATTAATTTTGTACTCGGGCGATGTGGGATTTCGCTTCACAACCTCCCTCACGCCCAATGTGCTCACTCGGCAACACCTACCGCGTGTAGGCTAGGGACACGCACCCTACCCATCCCTGGTTCTTCAGCTCTAGCTCTGATCCCATGTTACACGGTCTTTGGTAGAAATCAACTCCAAAAGCTTTTGAGGTGAGGGTGCGCTCACGTTTATATATTGCATATTATTTTTGTACTCGGGCGATGTGAGATTTCACTTCACATTCCCTTCATCAACATTTACACAACGACTAGTGAAGTCATATGGCAGGAAATGCGGTCGGCAGTCGGTGAGAATGCTGGTGGCACAACTAGGGTTCTAATGGGGATCTTTTCAAATTTGAATGGAAAGGGGTGTGACAGGTGTATGGAGGAGAATCACCCACGTAGAAGGGATGGTAGGATGCTGAGTTTGGATTTTCTTGGGTGGGCAGGTTCTCAAGTTGTAAATGGGTCTGGCAATTTTTGGCCAGCTAATGCCAAGGATTTATAACAGATTCAGATATGATCCCAGTAGGATTGAAGGACCAAAGCCTGTGGAAATGCAGAGTATAAGCCTGTGGAGATGCAGAGTATAAGCCTGTGGAAACAAGGGAAGTGATCAATGTGGGGTGGTGAAAGTATGGTATGCAGATTTTCTTGGCAGATAGGAACAAGGTCAGTTGCTCTGCTTGCCTGGTTGAAGTTTGAGATCAGTCACTCAGGCAGTTGCAGAGAATTGAGTGGCAGCTCCTATGAGACGAATCTTGATGGTCAACACGATGAAGATAAGTTTTGTCTTCAGAATGGACTCTGCATTGTGTGGGCGGTTGGAGAAGGTGCTACAGGAGGGATTGAGAGGATGTAGAGTTCCCTTCCAGTGAGATGCTGGGCTCTGGTGTTATTATTCAGGGGACAGGGAGAAAAACCTCAAGCTGTAGGAGGCTGGTCTGGGGCTGCTGGAACTTGTGCTTTGTGCTCAATTTGAGGTGAGAGATTTGACTGTTGCAGATGATAATATTAGGTAGGGGGATCTCATATGAAGGGTTTGAAAACAGGTGTTGAAAAGAACTAAAGGTTTCAGTAAATTCCTGGGGATCTCATATGAAGGGTAAGAGGAACATGCAATGAAACTGATTGTGAACATTGATAGGTAATGGGGGTACAAAAGCCGTGCAGAGGAAAGTGTTAGATAATACAAGAGAATAGAGAGCCGTATCCAACAGGATAGGCGAGCACATTTATTTATAGTAGAAAATAGGGAATACCATTACAACCATGTATCCGCATACACACAATAATAATAATCTAATACTAACACCCCCCTCAAACTGGAGCATATATATCAACCATACCTAGCTTGTTACATAAGTATGAGACACGTGGACCCGGTAACGCCTTAGTGAAGATGTCTGCCACTTGTTCTCCCGTAGG
>JAUTBS010096500.1:0-12938 GCA_032361285.1 Aequorea victoria | reverse complement strand
CGTTTGTGGTTTAATTAAATTCTTATTTAATTCAATTTGTTATTTGAACTGATGCCCAAACGGCGTCTTAATCCATTAAAATTTATTTTACAATATTTTCTTGTCATTAAGTTAATTATTAATTAACTCTAATTTATTTACTTAAACTATTACCCAACAAGAAATTAATCCAATTAACTTTTATTGCAAACACATTTTTAATTGCAAACACGTTTTTAATTCATTGCACATTTTTATATTTATATACATATGTTTTTATCAGTATGTATATATACGCTTATATGATACTTACATAATTCATTTGTTATGTATATATGGTGTGTAACAGTATGTATGTTTTTTCCTCTGTTATATATATATCTGATATAAATATTTTATTTGTTATATCTACATATGAATGAATACAGAGGAGGGGGAAGCAGAGAACGAACTGAGGAAGACGGAGATGACGGTCGACAGGGCGATGGCTGTGCGGTGGTTGGTGCGACAATGGTGTTCGGTGATTGGCGTTGGTGGTGAGGGAGTGTAAGAGAGGCTGGAGAAGAGAAGTGCTGGAAGAGCAGAGTGGCGTTGGGAGAAAAGGCTGAGAAAGGGAGACGTGGGGGAGCTGAGGGAAAAAGGGATTAAAAGGGGTGGGCTTTGATTTTTAAACGGGGCTAATGAGATATTTCTTCCTAATTAAATTCTTATTTTTCCTCGACAGATTTCATCTTTCCAATTTTTTTTCGAAACTTGCTGCCATAACTAATCCCACCCATTTGGAATTATCTTATAATTTAATCAAATTACCAATTTCTGAACTTTTATCCAACTATCTCATAATTCTTTATTTCAGGAATTAACCTCTCACCATTTTTGAATTTCATGATTTTAATTTAAATTACAAATTAGTTTATTCGATTGAATTAGAAATTCTAATATCTATATTATCTCAATTATTTATATTTTTAATTAGTTCATTTATTTTGGTTAGTTAATTTATTTAAATTTCATTTTTATTTAGTTAGTTAAATTTCAATTAATCAATTTAATTATTAATGATTAGTTTTAAAAAAAAATTAAATGTTTTACCGGGTTTTACATTCTTTCACATTTAAAAAAATTTCGTGCTCAAAATTAGAAACTAACCTCACATGAACAAGAACGGGTACCGTTGACGAATCTCATCCTCGCGCTCCCACGTGGCTTCTTCCACTTTGTGATTGCGCCAAAGGACTTTAATGAGACAAATGTTTTTATTCTGTAGAATCTTATCTTTTGTATCCAAAATCTAAATAGGTTGCTCATCATAAGACAAATCCTCACGAACCTGAAGTGGCTCATTATCGATCACATGCGTCGGGTTATGAATATACTTCCTCAGCATCGAAACATGAAACATATTGTGCACTACCGCGAGGCTAGGTAGCAAAGCCACACGGTACGCCACCTCTCCAACACGGTCCAAAACCTCGAAAGGTCTAATATACCGGGGACTCAACTTCCCCTTATTACTGAAACGAATAACGCCCTTTCACGGTGAAACTTTCAGAAAAACTATTTTGCCAATAGAAAATTCTAAAATTTGCCTACGCGAATCAACATAACTCTTTTGTCGACTTTGCGCTGGTACAAGCTTGTTCCGAATAACGGCAATCTTCTGTGTGGCATCCTCCACCAAATATGGTCCAAGAAGCTATCGCTCGCCAATCTCATACCAACACAAAGGGGATCTACACTTCCGTCCGTACAAGGCTTTATATGGTGCAACCCCCAAGCTCGAGTGAAAGATGTTGTATGAGAACTCCATCAATGGTAACTGATCATCCTAGTTACCCTTCCATTCCAAAGCACAAGCTCTCAACATATCTTCCAAGGTCTGAATCGTCCTCTCCGATTGGTCGTCGGTCTACGGGTGGTAGGCAGAAATGAAGTCCAACCGGGTACCCATAACTGACTGAAGGGCACCCAAAAACTTAGAAATGAACCGTGGGTCACGTTCTGAGACAATAGAAACCGATAAACCATGGAGTCGAACTATCTCTCTAACGTATAACTGTGCCAGGCGATCCAACGAATACGTCATCTTAATGGCAGTAAAGTGAGCTGACTTCGTTAGTCGGTCCACAATCACCCAAACTGCGTCATGTTCACCACGTGTAAGCGGTAATCCAGATACGAAATCCATCATGATATTCTCCCATTTCCACTCGGGTAGTGGTAACGGTTGAAGCTTTCTCGCTGGTCTTTGGTGCTCGATTTTCACTTGCTGATAAATCAGACACTACGTCACAAACTCCGCTATATACATCTTCATGCCGTTCCACCAAAAATGTTCCCAAAGATCCTTGTACATCTTTGTGCCTCTCGGATGGATGTTGTACCCAGAACTGTGAGCCTCGGTCAGAATCTCTTTCCTTATCTCTTCGTTGGCAGGTACACACACTCGATCTATGAACTTGAGAACTCTAACGTCGCTGATACTGAAATCCTTACTTTCTCCTTTGAGTAATTCTTCCACATTCTTCTTACATTGAAGATGATCCTATTGAGCAGCACGGATTCTCTCCAACAAAATCGGCTTTATCATCAACTTACTACACAAAATAGTACCTTTCCGTTGCAGAACTTCCACTTCCATCCTCATCAAATCTTCTAACAGTTGGGGTTGAACGGTTAATGATGCCAAGATGCCTCCCAAAGACTTCCTGCTCAAAGTATCAGCCACAACATTCGCCTTCCCCGGATGATAATGAACCTCTACGTCGTAATCCTTTAACAATTCTAGCCATCTTCTTTGTCGTAGATTGAGCTCATTCTGAGTGAAGATATACTTCAACTCTTGTGGTCGGTGTAGATCTCGCATGATTCTCCATATAGATAGTGTTGCCATATTTTTAGTGCGAAAATAATGGCTGCAAACTCTAAGTCGTGCGTGGGGTAGTTCTTCTCATGAGCCTTTAATTGGCGTGAAGCATACGCTATCACCTTGCCGTGCTTCATCAGAACGCAACCTAACCCTTGACGAGAAACGTCAATATAAATCACAAAATTTTCTCCTCCCGTCGACAGAGAAAGAACTGGTGCCGATGTCAATCTCTCTTTGAGCTCCTGAAAGCTGTGCTCACATTTATCCGTCCATTTGAACTTCACTCCCTTTCGAGTCAGACTGGTAAGTGGCAGGGCAATGCGAGAAAATCCTTCCACAAATCGTCGATAATAGCCTGCCAATCACAAGAAACTACGTATCTCAGTCATTGATGTCGGTCGCAGCCAATCAACAATCACCTCGATCTTACTGCTATCCATAGAGACTCCATCCTTGCTGACAACGTGCCCGAGAAGAGACACACTGTCCAGCCAGAACTCACATTTGCTGAAATTGACATATAACTTCTTCTCCAACAGAGTTTGAAAGACCTCCCTTAGATGCTCTTCGTGCTCCTCCTCACTTTTGGAATAGATCAGAATATCATCGATAAAAACAAAAACCAAAACAAAACAATCTAGTTGGGGTTTGAAAATCTTGTTCATCAGATCCATGAATGCCGTTGGAGCATTGGTCAAGCCGAAAGACATGACCAAGAACTCATAATGACGGTAGCTGGTCCTAAAAGCTATATTCGAGATGTCCTCCTCCTTAATCTTTAGTTGGTGATAACCAGACTGCAGGTCAATTTTGGAAAATACATTTGCTTCTTGTAACTGATCGAACAAATCGTCAATTCGCGGTAGAGGGTTCCGATTCTTGATGATAACCTTGTTCAACTCCCTGTAGTCAATGCACAGGCGCATCGAACCATCCTTCTTCTTCACGAACAATACTAGAGCACCCCACGGTGAAATACTAGGTTGGATGAAACCCTTGTCCAACAACTCTTGCAGCTGAACTTGCAATTCCCTTAACTCCAACGGTTCCATCCTGTACGATGCCTTAGAAATAGGCATGGTACCAGGCAAAACACCAATAAAGAACTCGATCTAACGATCAGGGGGAATACCAGGAGGTCCTCGGGAAAGACATCCGAGAATTCCCTTATAATAGAAAGCTCCTCCAACTTTAGCTCAAGTGCCTTGGTAGCTACAACACACGCCAAAAGGCCTTCATAATCTTTCCTCGACATCCGATTCGCATGGAAATCAGACACTCCCACATCTTCTTGAAAGAAGAATTTTGGCTGGCCGAGTATACAGGAGACTACCCTTTTATAGTAATAGTCAATTATCGCATGATACTTGAAAAGCCAATCAATACCCAGAATAACATCGAAATCACGAATCGCAAGAGAAATAAGCTCCACTGACAAATTCCTACCCTCCAACCCTACAACTCTGAGATGACACACCTCATAAAGCAAGATCGTGTCTCCAATAGGAGTGGACACAAATAAGCATATACCCAAAGGCTCAACCGTAAGCGACAAGTGGTATAAGAATTCAGGCATAGAAAATGAGTGTGAAGAGCCAGAGTCTATGAGAGCTCTAGCCAGAACAGACGATATAAAGATTGTACCTTGCACTACTGATGGTGATGCCTCTGCCTCCTCACGTGTAAGAGCAAACACGCAACCCTGAATAGTTACATTCTGATTATGTGCCTTATTGAAAGTGGGCGGCCTCTGATCCCCTTGGCGATTCTACTGAACTGGAGCTGGTCCACTGATAAGTGTGGGTGGCCTGTAAAACTGAATAGGCTACTAAACTCGCGGTCCTCCCATTCCCTTTTGCCAGCAGTTAGGAGTAATGTGACCCATCTTTCCACAGGTGAAACACTACTTCGGTTTACCATCGCAATTGTGTCCTCGAGAATGAGTCTTCCCGTAACATTTACAAGTCTTTTGATTTTGCTGCCGTGACTCATTACCAACCCGAGGTTGGGGCTAGTTCTGAGAGAAAAACTTATTCGCCAGATTGTCGCCTCCAAAAGTGCTACCTAAAGGTTTCGAATCCCTGAACCTCTTGGGTTGCTACTTTCTACTCTTTTGCGCTCTGTCTAGACTCTGTTTGTCCAATAAAGCCTTGGTTACTACTTGAGATATGGTCTTTGCCTCAAACAACGAGACCCTGCTACGAATAGCCGGGCGAAGTCCTCGTTCAAATAGGGTCACCTTATCCTTCTCTTCTGCCATATACTGCGGTGTGAACCTCGATAAATCAGCAAACTTTCCTTCATACTCGGCCACTGTCATGCCGTTCTGCTCTAGTGTCATAAATTCCACATGCTTCTGCTTCCTAATTGCATTTAGGTAGAACTTCTCATCAAACACCTCCAAGAACTTCTTCCAGACCAATTCCTATTCTCGACCTTCATACTGACATTTCACCATACGCCACCAGTGCTCATCTTGCCCTTCCAAAATATATGTAGCCAAAGAAATCTTGTGCTCGTCGGTGCAACCCAATCGGTCAAAGATCTTCTTCATTCTAATCTTCCACGTCTCTGAGTCATCCGAATTAACAGATCCCTTAAAGGCCATAGGATTTGCCTTCAGCAACTTTTTAAACATCGAGCCTTTGTCTAAACTCATCGATTGGTCTGCCCTTTGTTGAGGCTGATGCCCAATAATCATGCCTACCAGTGCTTGGAGAGCCTAAAGAGTCCCGTCAGTAACAGGGGCCGCTGGAATGATCGGTGCAACAGGAGTAGCTGGGGTTATAGGAGCAACTAGAGTCACTGGGGGAATGCTAGAGGCCTGCTCCTCCTGATCATTCTCTGGAGAGACGTACCTCGAAGTCACGTTACGTCTCGGGTTTGGGGGCCCGCCCTCTCATCACCCCGCCATGAAAAGCAACGGGGAGAGGCATTTTTCCAACGAAATGCGCATCCTATGATGGGTCTGAGGACCGCAAGAGTTTTTTAGAGTCGCCACTTGGTTTTAGGAAAACCAAGAAACCAAAAAAGGGGCCATTTTCAAGGTAAATCAGCCCGTCATTACCAGAGATCTTTGGTTTGGGAGCCGAAGTACGAAAGGGGAAGGTGTTAACCACTCCTCTCGCCTGATCCGAGGATCAGGCTCTACTTAACCATTCCATTCAGTTCTTGTCTTAAATTTATCAAAAGCAATACAGACAGAAAGGGGGTTAACGAGAGAACATGCAAAAGAATACAAGGAAATAAAACCTAACCTAAAACTAAGGCTTTCTATGCATACTTACACTTTAGACATGTTAGATAGGGAGATCGCAGCACAACAACGCAGTTGATACATAGAAGAGGCATGATGTTTGAAAGCAGGCAAATATACAATTTATGAAGAAGAAGAAATGTCAAATTTTAGAATTCAACCAAAAGACTAACAGAAAAAAAGAAAAGAAAAGTTATCATGCAGTTCTATAAAAAGAAAACTAACACATAGGTTTAACACGTAAGGGAGGGAAAGAAAACTTAGCATACGATTCTACGAAAAGATTAAAAAGAAAGGAAAGGGCTAAAAGAAAAACATGCTTAGACAGTTATTTAAAAGATAGAACGAACTGGGGAGGGGAAACTAACACAAGAATTCTACTAAAAGACATTGAAAAAGATATTTATTTAAAAGAAGGGAATAATCGGGGAGAAAGAGACCAACGGCCTCCCTCCCCCCCTTTTTTATCAAAAAGGCAAAAGTTTTAAGCTATCTATGAAATAAATGAGTTCGGAGACCTACCGTATATCCAGTGAGCTAGTAGGATTCTGAGCAGTGTTTGTGGCTTCGGGGATCCTTCCGTGTGATCTTCCGGCTTCCCGAGTACTTCCTCGAACTAAGCTTTTATCAGCTCCTGCAGCCTTTCCTCACGTTTGACACGTGTCCGGGGAGTCCTCCGCACGATCTTCTAAGCTATCGGGGTCTTCCAAGTGTGGCGAAGACAAGGTTTTGGGAATGTGTTTGGGTAGAGTTTGGCTTTATATGGGTTTCTTGAGTTTTCCTGGAAAACTGGAGAGATTACTGACCTTGGAGAGGGTTTGGGATTGTTGGGATTTTGAAAATTTCTCGGAGTGGTATTTCGAAGAAGATATCCGAAGATTCGAAGGTTCGAATGTTCGAAGATATATTTCAGGGTAGAAAGGGGTGTTCGAAGGTTATGGGGGTGGAGAGAGAAGTTAAAGATGATGAAATAATGAAGGGGGGGTCTATTTATAGAGAATTCGAGGGGGAGAAAACTTGGAGCCAAAGTTTCCTCCAAGGTGGCGTGCGCATGGTGGGAGTATGCGCACGCATGGTCCAAGGTCGGTTTAGGGTGGGTTTTGTGGTCCTGAGGTGATTTGGGGTATTGGGTAATTTTGACATGGCGTCCGCTAGCAATGGAGTGTTTTAAGGCTGCGTGGGATCTTTTGAGGGAGGGTGCGTGCGCATGGTGAGGTTGCGCACGCATGGTTGGTGCTTAGGGGCATGTTTGGTTTTGTTCTCGGGTGTTCTGGGTTATTTCGGGGTATTCGGGGTTGCACTTGGAAGTACCTTCAGATTTTCGGATACGTGTAGAAGCTCCTTTGGATGTGACTAATGTACTTTTCATCATCGGAAGGCTACAGGAACTGGCCGATGTTCGGTTTAATCAAAAATAGGGTGTCTGCAGACACCTCACTTTTCACAACACAAACCTTAAGCACTAAACCTAGAATAAAGGCGTTACGCCTTGAGGAATGACATTCGAACCCTAAGATCAAAGGGATAAATACATGGAATATGGAATAGGATAAGCCTAGAAAGGTGGAATTAATAAAAAGAGTTCAAATAAATTTTGAACAAGAAGATTTTAAAACGTTCAAGTTAGAAAATCTTTCGAAAGGCGAAAAAGGCACAAAAAATCAAAACGGGCCAAAGTGAGGCCTAGGAATTCCTAAAGCCCAAAACATAAATATTAATTTGGGTAGAGAATGAGGCTAAGCCCAACTATAAGGGCCCAATAAAATTATAAAATCAAAGAACTCAATTAAGAGTTCAAAAGATGAAAAGTTATGAAAGGCCTAAATGAGGCCCAAACTTTGAGAAACCCAATAGAAAATTTTAATTAGGAATTTGGGATAAAAATTATGGGGGCCCAATATAAATAATTATTTGAGCTCAATTAGTTTATTTATGACCCAATTAATTTAATAGCAAGCCCAAACCAAAGTTAAGCCCAAAACTTGAAACTTGATCCAAATGAATTTAATTTGGGCCCAAATTAAATTTTAATCTCATGAATTCATAAAATAAATAAAATGAAGCTTTTAGAAGGGCTGGACCGAAATTCCCAAGAGGAGGGAAGGGTGATGTGACACTTTTATGAAAAAAAAAGAAAAAGAAAAAGAAAGAAAAATATGAAAATGATGGTTGCTTGAAAGAATAAGTTTCTTACCTCATCAAAAGCTAAAAGGTCTTCACAGAATAGTGTAAGCACATGGAAGAATAATGAGAGGAGAGGAGTTATGATGTGACATACTTAGAATTAAAATAAAGGAAAAAATAAAAGTGTGACTTGTCAAGTACCTTTAAATTAGAGAACTTATTCCCCATTAAACCAAACAAGGCCTTATGGCCTAAGAAAAATGGATTATTGAATCTAAACAAGGCATTAGCAATCTTGGAGCCCAAATTTTGATTGAACTGGAATCAAATTGAAAGAACAAGAATTGAAATGGGGAGTTTGATGAAAACCAAATGAGGGGTAAAATAGACTTTTCACCCCAAACCTTTACCTATAAATAGAATCTTTTCTCCAACACTTTAAAATATTTTTTCCATCTCTCTCTCTCTCTAAATTTCAGTGGGAACAAGAAGGAGAAGAAGAAGAGAAGAAAAAGAAGAAGAAAAAAGAAGAAGGAGGAGAAGAAGGAAAGAAGGAAAGGAAGAAGGAAAAAAAGAAAAAACCTAAAGCTAAGTCCTAAATTCTTGGAACAAGGAAGACCATTAAGTAATTGATCTTCAAAGATCTCTATCTCTTCCGTAAGAACATCTTCTCATCTCAAACCCTCTCTAAGATAAAAGAAGCATGAACAAGAATGGAGATGAACCAAGAAAATAAGAAAGGAAAGTGTAGAATCTTGTTCTAGGAAAACTTTTTAATGACCAAAGATAAAGGAGAAATAATGTAAGAAAAGGTGGGTACCTTATAATGAACATATGGTATTTATGAGATGTGTTTGGACATGCCTCGGATGTTCTAAAGTATGAGAAGTTAGATGATTGTGTGTAAATGATGAAGTAACCCAAAACAGTGCGGTATTTAAGCAACTCTAAGAATTTTGGTGTGCACCAAAATTTTCCCAAATTAAAATCTATTTCAAACAAAGCATCTTTAGGATGTCTTGAGTGTGTATAATTTTTGGTTGGATCCAAAAATATATTTCTTAACCCCTATGCCATTTTTGAAGATTCTGTGACAGAGAGGCAGTAGAACATCCAACCTTGAACCCTTGTATATAATTCTAAAAATATCTTATTGAGATGATCCACATATCTAAATAAAGGTCTATGGTCTAGTTTCACCCACGTTATATAAAACTCACTTTGGTTGAGTAGATTTCAAGATATCTTGATTTTACCAAACAATACTTTTTTTGACAAATTCTATAGTGTGAATTTTTAAGCTCCTTTATGTTCACAACCAGTTCTTGATTTCTTCATGTAGAGTTTATATAACACAATAATCTAGGTCTCTGTAATTTTGCGGAATTGTCCAGTAAGGTTTAGTATTTTTAAAGTATTTTTGAATCTCCGGGGCATAATCTAGAAATGAAGAGGAATATGGTTTAAGAAGGTTTTGAGCAAAACCAAGTACTTAAACCTAAGTTGGGGACCTTAGGGACCATGAGGGTACCAATAATGGTTAGAAAGAATATTCTTAAGAAAAAAAATACCCCACTTGCATACCCACACCAACATGCATGTGTCACATTAGTTCACATAATAAGTTCATATTCTATCTATGTGTTAGGAACCGGAGTTCGAGAGGGCGTGGCTCGAAGAGGAGCACTCGTTCATGAGGTGGGTGTTTCTTATCACTATATTGGTATTATGAATGTGTGAATGGTTAAATTGATTATGCTTTCATGGTGTATGATTTGAGAAAATGAATGGTGGTTTAACTTATGAAAGAAAACTATGTTTGCAAACTTGTGTTTTATGATCTATTTTATAAACATATGTTTTGGAACATAATGGAAGTTAGATGTTCTATAAAAATAAATGGTGATCTTACTTGCGAAAGAAACGATATTTGTGAACCTATGTTTATATCAAATAATTCATGAACCTATTTTGGAACTTGAACTCAATATTTTATGAAAGAATATTGAAGATAAACTAGAACATGAGAAATCTGATCGTGTTGGACAAATGAAAAAGGACAACTAATTTATATACTACGTTATAAAAGTTATGAGAGTTCTTATGAAATAATCTATGTTTTATGAAATGATTTACGAATCTCTTTTAAAACTAGAACTCAGTATCTTTATGAAATGATCCTTAAGAATATAGTAGGATATGAGAACTATGGTTAAACGAGAAATATTTGAATAAAAAGAGAAAAATGATATACTTATACGAAACCACTCTACGGAACATAAGAATAAGAGAATTATAAGAAATGTGAAGTATAACAACAATTATTGAGATTAAGGATAAATAATTAATGAATACATATGTGTATCATGTTGGCCTTGATAGATGTCATGGCAGGTGTCATGGGATGGTTATACCGAACAAACTATTCATGGGTATATACCATGTTATATATATATGTGTATATTGTGGATAGACCATGGATGATGTGTTAGTTCTACCACTGAGCATTGTTAAGTGGCCCAACGAATAATCCTTAGCCCTGTCCACTGAGTAGGCGGGATATTCGAGAACTGAGTACTGTAATAACTCTTGGTTGAGAGGTTAATACAACCCAAGGTATTATGAAAAAATACGATTAATAAGTGAATGATTATGTTACCACTACTTAGTGGATGTGTGACATGAAAAGACATATCTATCACTACTAAGTGAATAAACGAAAATAGAATTGAAAATTCTCCACTGAGAGGCGATGATATTATGGTTATAGAATTCCTTCACTAAGAGGTGAACGATGATAAGATGAAAGTTTTTCTTTTAAAGGATAACGAACGAAAAAATGCTGAACGACGCTTTTCTAAGAGAAATAATAAAATGAAGATGAAGAGTAACGAAAGATCATAAATGGATTAATTCTTAAAAAATCCTCTATTATGAAGTGATTTGTGAAAAGATGGCAGCTTGAAATCTTTTATGATAAAAGTATGTTTTGTGAAAAGTTATCCCATTTTCAAAGTGAAGAACTATTTTGATTATATTGTGCCATTTATAATGCTATTGCTAGTGATTAGTGAGCATGTGAATTATAGCTCATCCCCACACAGATTGATATTTTTGGTAGGATTTTCGACACCAAGGCTATGTCCGGTGTGGTCCACTGTAGTCTTAGGCTTTTTGGGAAGGTTGTAGGGAAGTTAGGGTTTGAAAATCCCTTTTGTTTTTCTCTCTTCATATTGTAATTAATATGATAATGTTGATGAGGCTGTTAAGTTCTCCTGTTTAATTATCGGTACGTAGGTTGGGCCCATGAATAAAGTCCTTTATGGAATGTATGAATGAATCAATGTGAAGCTTCTATTGGATAAATAATTAAGAAGGGTGGGTTGTGTACCATTCCTCAGGTTTTGTGCCCGGTGCTCGGGGAGGGACTTGACAACTTGGTAGCAAAGCATAGGTTTAGACATTTTTGGAAAAGTTGCGTCTAGAGGCCACAGTGGACCGGCATACAGCCGTTTGTATCGTGAGTCACATAGAATGGTAGACAGGACTCTTATTAGATCTTGAACGTGTGTTATGAGTTGACATTCGGAAGATAGCCCAAATGATTTACTCTATGTGAGGACGTATACGTAAAGTGTTAAAATGAACCCATAAAGTTATGATGAAGAGAATCACAACATATAGATTAAAGACGTGTTTTGGTTATGTTTTAGGAAATGGACGGTGAAGGAGAATCGTATTCTTCGATTCACGAGGAGAAGGAACATCGCGAGGAATAAAGAAAAACTAAAGTTCAATAGGAACCTCAGATTCAGAATGAGCCAACTATAAGGCGAATGTTCGACGCTATGACCCACATGATGGAACAACAAGCACAACATCATGGGAGACCATCTGTTGCACTAGTTGGGGCGAACAACACGATCTACGTTCAATTTAAGAAGTTGGACCCTCTCTCGTTCAACGGGAGCTCTAGGGAGACAGAAGCCAAAAACTGGATGAAGAGAATTGAACAACATTTTGAACTCATGACGGTGACAGATCGACAAAAGGTTGTATCGGCGACCTTCATGTTGACTGAAAAGGCACACCAATGGTGGAAAGCTACTTCAAGGCTACTAACCGCACCGATAGAAGGAGCCGCACCATCAGTACTAACGTGGGACCAATTCAAAGGGGAATTTGAACAGAAGTATTTTTTCAAAAGCTATTGACATGACAATGAACAAGAGTTCATCATGCTAAAGCAGAATGAGAGAACGGTGAACCAGTATGATGTACAGTTCATATCCTTGTCACGTTTTGCACCATCTATGGTGGCAACGAAAGTTGAGAAGAGTAGGAGGTTCCGAAGTGATTTAGATTACCTCATTCATTCGAAGTTCTCCACCCAAAACTCTAGAACGTATGTTGAGTTAGTAGACACTGCTAGGAGGGCCGAGAAGGACATGATGGAAGGTAAGGAAAGATAGAAGACTTTCAAGAAAGCTCGCTTCGACACAAAGACACATGAATAGACAAGGTCTCAAAACCCTAATGATGTTTAAGGTTCGCAGATCGTAGGGAGTCCTTTTAGACCGCTGTTCTGGGCTTGAATGTGCACATTTATGCCCCATAACTTATGTTTTCTATTCTCATTTCATCTATTTAATTTATGTTTTAGTTGTGTTTCGTGTGCAGGAGTGAAAAGTCGGTCATGTGGCGACAAAC
>JAUTBS010096499.1:0-20625 GCA_032361285.1 Aequorea victoria | reverse complement strand
TGTATAAAATCATGGTATAAAAGTTAAATTACTTGTAGAAAGGAAAATACTTATGTTCTCCTTGCTTTAAATGTTTTAATGAATGATACTTCCTTCTGCAAAATATTGGCATAAGTGGTTTAAAGATATATATATTCTGAAAAGTGTTTAAAATCAATTGTTATATAAACTCTGACATCCATGTAAATGAAAAATATTATGAGTTATGAGAAATGAAAGGAAAAGAGTTATGAAAAATGCTATGAGAAGTATGATGAAGGGTGTAATAAGAAAAGTACTATGTATTTTATGCAAATTCCTTGTACCCCTAACCTTTTAAATAAAGAAATTTATATACTTCTAAATTCTCTTAAAACCCCTGTTTTCGATAAAACCTTACTTTCCATAAAGCCTTGTTTTAAATAAAATCACACTTTCAATAAAATCTCGTTTTAAATAAAACCCTGTGTTCAATAAATTCTTATTTTCAATAAAACATTGTTTTCAATAAAATATTGTTTTCAATAAAACCTTATTTTCAATAAAATCTTGTTTTCGATACAACCCTGTTTTCAAATAAAATATGGTTTTCGCTAAAATCTTGTTTTCAATAAAAACCTTGTTCCAATAAAATATTGTTTCTAATAAAAAGTTTTTATATATAATTCGGTATAAAAGTTCTGTCTGTAAGTGGACTTACCTGCTACAGGTTTACAATAAAACTTGGTACTCCTCAAATGGGTGTTGAAAATATAAATGTACATGTTTAAAAGTGTTTAAAGAATGAAAAGCATTATTATCAATTATTTTACAAACATGTCATCCATGTAAATGGAAGGTATATAGGATATAGACCATTGTGACATTTTAGTGACTCGGTGGTAACGGGACCAAATGAAAGGAAAGATGAATATGTTATAAATATTTTCTAATAAAATTGTATGATAACCTTCCTGTAAAAATCACGGTATAATTGTTTAAAGATAATGAAATAGAATTGTTCCTATATTGCACATGGTTCGACCATGGAAATTGGTTATGCTCAGGTTGTTCCTGTAGCGCTTGTACATGGTTCGACCATGGAAATTTGATATGCTCAGGCTGTTCCTGCAGCGATTGTACATGGTTTGACCATGAAAATTGGATATGCTCAGGTTGTTCCTGTAGCAATGGATACTTGACTAAAAGGAAAAGATCTACATATTTTCAAGAATGAAATAAAATGAATGTAATGAAACGAATTAGTGAGTGATTGTATGGTATTACCTTTCAACAAAAATCCTCTTATTTTCTAAAATTGTTTTAATTAAAAATTTTATGTATGCTTTCAAACCTTTTAACTACAATGTATTTATGCATTATGTTTCTTTACAAAAGTCATGGTAGAACTGTTTAAAAATAACAAAATATTTTTGTTCATCTATTTATGGTGCGATTATGATATATTTTGGGACCATGTGAAAGTCCAGGGGATATACCTCTACGGAGGTGACTCTGGCCAACTAGGAAAAAGACCCGGTTCGAATCCGTGGTGACTCTATGTTGACTCAACGGTTCAAGGGACAGTCTGGGATTTCCGGTGACCTGAACTAGAATCGTTAGTGGAAAAAGACCGTGCGCCACCACGGGTGACCCCTGTTCGATGTTGGATACAACTGGGCCGAGGCAGTCCCGAGTTAAAAGAAAAATGCATTGATTACTATTATTACCCAGAATGTTGTTCCCGTGGGATGGTTTCTCCTGTATTGTGTGATCATATTGTTACACCGGTATTATTATTGTTAGACATTATTATGTCATTGGCATATCTTTATATGCAAGGTTTTTTTATGGAATTTTCTGCTGTCCTTTCTGAAATTGGGTGAGTGACTCGTCGTATTAACAAGATTTCAAGAAAAGAAAGAAAAACATGGTGTTTTGAACTGAAAGAATTTTGAAAGGTGTGATCGGATGGTTTAGCTATACTATGCATTATTGCCATGATTATGTTATTTCTATTAGCATATTTTATCCCTTGTTTTAAAATTGTATTATAATATGCATGTTTTCATTCACCAGCATTGCTGATGTAGTATTTTAATATTTCAGGTATTTAGTGCTGAGGTTTGGGAACGGACTCGAACTCTGCAGGAGATCCGTCATACGACCTCTAGGATCATTTATTCATTTGCATTTATCATTTCTACTTCCGCATCTGGATAACTTAAACCATTTAATTATTTGATTATGTGTCTGGATGACATTTTTGTCAGGATGTTATGGGATGTTTTGCCCTAGTTTATGGATATGACTTTTGGATGGGCGGTTTAGTCCCACAAATTAAATTATTAAATGTTCATTTAATTAAACCTGTGAAATAACTAATAATTAGTATACATTTAGCTAATTTTCATGATAGGCTTTCTTGGTTCAGTGGGCCAAGGCCCATTATCCATGACCAGTCATAGCTCCCAAATTGGGGTGTGACAAGGCCCGTCAATGGTCGCATCATCATTTGCTTCAAGACTTCTATTTGACCTTCTTCATCTTTGACTCCTTTCTCCTTTTTTAAGAACTCCATCTCGCAATGCATCTTCAACTTCTATTCGGCATTAAATAGTTGTTCAGATGTGGTCAATAGCTGGATAACCATATGCTTCATGAACTGAGGCTGCAGGTTCTTCACTACCATGCAAATTTGATCTCTTTTAGGTGGTCTTGGAGTCATTTTTGCAGCCTTACCTCTCCATCTCTCTATGAACTCAAAGAAAGGTTTTTTAACTTCTTGGTGAGCGATTTCCAATTCTCTCATAGTCATGTCTAATTGTATGTTATATAGTACTAGGCCACAAATACGCTCATTATATCTTTTCATCATCAGAAACCATCGGAGGGTTGCCTCAGTAAGTGTCCTTTGAAACAGTTATCCCAACAGCTCGTCTTTTATTCACATAGGCCTTAATGCTCCTATATACATCTTCAAATGAACTTTCGAATCTCTGGTACCATCAAATTTCTCTATGTCTGGCATCTTGAAATTGTCCGACAATTTAGCCTTAGGAAACATGCATAAATATTTGATATTTAGCATATAGTTATCGACCCCTTTGGTCTTCCTTAGCACACTCTTCATGCTATATATCTCCTCTAAACCAGCCTTGGAGGAAGGGTTTTCCGCGACAGGCACAGTGTTGGGTTGTGGGTTAGGAACTGGAAGAACCACTGAGATGGGATTTAGCGCTAGAGGATTCAAAGGGTTCATTGGATTTAGATTTGCAAGTACTGGGAAAGGGTGCCTTGTGTGGGGGCTTCGGATCATTGAGACTCTGGGGTTCAGGAGCACGGACAGCAAGTTGTGACTTTTAGGCTTGCCTTTTTACCTAAAAGATGACCCTAGAGGGGGGGTGAATAGGGTCTTTTAAGATTACTTGTGTTTTAAAAACTATTTAAAATAATTAAAAACTAGCAACCTATATATGCAAACAGAAATACATACACAAGAGAATAAAGGTAAAGAGTTAGAGAATGACCCACAGATTTATAGTGGTTCGGCTATCCCAGCCTACGTCCACTCCTCAAGCACCTCTTGAGAATTTCTCCACTATGGCAAATCACTTACGGGTGTGCTCCAAACTTTTTTACAAGACCCACACAGCTGTGTTTTGAAGTCTCCTAGCTTCTAGCACTTCTGATCTTTTATGAAGATGATCCAAGTTACGTTCCAAAGCTCTCAAGCTTCTAGTACTTGGGATCTTTTTCTTTGTGTGCTACACCACACACACAAAGATAAGTAGCGGGTGACTCACCCCTACTTATACAGAAATAATGTATAGGTTTTGTATGTCAGAGTATCAAATAAATAAACTCTCTCAATAGAGTAGATGTATATAATTAGCTCATAGATTGAAGAGGCAGTAACAGAGTAGTGACAGTTACTGGTATAGCCTTCCTTCAATATTGACAGAAACAGAGTTTCTCACAAACTGATGAAGTGTGACTGATACCTCTTGGATGTTTTTTCAAATCAGAGTATGAGAGTGTGAGAATGAGAATGATATATTCTCCAATATATTTTAGAGTTGTGAGTTCTGCGTTGTCTGTTCTAAATTCTAAAATCACAGAGCACTCTTTTTTATAACCTCTATAAAATAATCGTTGAAGCATTTTAATTATCACGATCTAGTTCTTCCTGAAATCAAGCAACGATTTGATCTGATATAATTTGCAATCATCCTTAAATCTAGATTCGATCCTCAGAGAGCCATTGTATTTCAAAAATCATTTCTGAAATCACGCTAGAGTTTCCATCTGTTCTTCGCAACAAATTTCCAAAATCTCGTAACATTATAATCCTCGATTTGTGCAGAGATTCTTGGTGATCTGATCGTAAACTATTTTGAAATTATTTTCATGATTAAAATCGTTCTCCAACTAGCCATTTTAATTCAAAATATTTTCTGAAATCACGCTAAAAGTCAAACTGAATATCACGGGATTCGCGCTGTGCGATTTCCTTATTTCGTACCTTTGGGTCGACTCACTAGGAGTTGGATTGACTTAAGTTCCTTCAATCACGGATTCTTTTTTCTGTGTGTCGACTCATGTAGATGGTGTGTCGACTCATGTTCTTTAAATCATGGAGGTGTGTCAACTCATGATCAATGTGTGTCGACTCAGAATTCTTGTTGTTCGAGATCTTCGTCTGTGTGTCGACTCATGCTCAGTTTGTGTCAACTCGTATTCCTTAAACTTCAGAGTTCTTTGCTTTGGGTCGACTCATGTTCAAGTTGTGTCAACTCATGTTGGTGAGGCCTTTGTTTCTTTCTGAGGCCTTCAGTTGTGTCGACTCATGTGGAGCTTGTGTCGACTCATGACTACCTTATGTTGACTCATTCATGTCTTGTGTCAACTCAGGTTCGTTGCAGATGTAAGTCTAGTGAGTGAAGTTGTTTGGGTCGACTCACAATGCCTTTGTGTCGACTCAAAATCTGTCTGCTAAACAAATTGTCGATAACCATTACTTTTGTGTCGACTCATATGTCCTTTGTGTCGACTCAAAAGTCCTAAATTCTTCTGAATTATTTTGCTTTGATTTTGAGTTTTATACCTTATTTGAGAACTGATTTAATAATATCTCAATTACCTAAAATAACTTAATAACATGTAGAAATATATAAATCCATTTGAACCATTTGATTTATATGTAGAAAGATATGTTTTACAAAAACATTTGATCTTTATTAAGACTTTGTTTGTTATCATTAAAATCAATAATCACATTATAAACCTTGGAGCTAACATGCATGTCGGCCATGGTTTTTTGAAGATTTTCCATCATCCTCATCAAATTCTCTAAAGTCGGTTGACAGGCCATTGGGATTGAATCAACTTTTCTCCAGACTCAATTGACTTCAAACTCGTTTTACGCTCAAACATTAGGTTCCTTAGGATGTATATTTAGGGGTTGTTTGATAATTGGGATTTGATTGAATTGAATAGGAGAGATAAGTAATACTATGAATCTCACATATTTTTTTAAATACCAAAGGATGATGGATAGAATTATGTATACTATGAAAGATTTAATTAATGTTTAGTTATAATATGATAGCGAATGTGATAAAACTTGTAGAGCTATTGTTGCTCGTTGAATAATGACGGGAGATAATCTAGCCTCATACTAATAATCCAACATGGTCTTGGTATTAGTTATTCCGGAAACAGTACAAAATTTATCGAACTATTAGTCCGAATCTCGCGATACAAATGCAGGTCCATCTATCTTAAAAAGACAAAAATGATGGACTCCATGTTTCCTAGTCCATTCCATTCCTTCCTTAATCCCCACAACTATCCTTCCCCCCTTAATCCTTACAACAAACATGGAATTTTTTTTTTACAATATTTTTTTTTTAAATTATTCATAAAAGTATTGTTATTTTGAAACTATTGTTATTTTTAAAATCGTTGGTTAAAAATCTGACTTTAAGTTGACATGGCACTAGGCACTATAGACCAAATGCCAGCGTGGAGATTATGACATATCGATTTCTCGAAATATCTAAAGCAACAATAAAGTATATAAACGTAGAAAACTTAATAAAACTACACATCCATTCGATAAAAAAATAAAGAGTTAAGTATTATAATGCTGAACGAAACTTAGCACCAAACATTAAAGAAATGAAATTATTTCGAGACACAAAACATAACGATAAATTAAACTAAACATGATTAAGCTATCCAGAATTTTTGCACATTATCCTAAATGTTTGCAGCGGCTCCGTTGGCTACTAAATGAACTGGCATAAAATGCCATGAGCTGCGAAGCCCAAATAAAATATAACAAAAAATAATAATTTCTCGACACCATGCATAATATCATGATACAGAAAACATATAATATGAAAGGCAAGACATGTAAAATATTTAAGACTCACATTTATCGATTAATTTCAAACCTACGATGCAATTAGCTAGGTGAGGCTAAGATCCCTAAAGCCGACGATTTGTGATCTTGGGAGATGTCCTTTACAAAAAGAAAAGCTACTCAAAATGAACGCTCACTTATATATTGTAGACTCAATCCATTGGCTTAGCCAACCACATAAGGTTGGGGAGCTCACCTTCCTACAGCTAGTAGTGTAACACCCCTCTCTTCATAGGGTAATTAATCCAACTTGGGAGGGGTGGTACAGTTTACGTAATCCACATCAAGCATAATATAATAAGGGATGCACTCTGCATTGTCCCAAACAAAAATATCATCTATCATTATCACATGTCATACATACATTCCATTAAGGGATACTCTATCCCGATAAACAAAAGGTAAGCTAACTACGGGATACTCAATCCCAACTGTGAAAGATAAACCACATCATGATTATCTGTTTACTTGTTATAATCCAACTTAAAGATTATATAATGATCTTCTTCTTCCCAGCACTAGTGGATCAAAGTCTATCCCGAATTATAATCTGCAACCACAAGGTTACAGGAGAGTGGGCTTAGCATTAAAATAAAACAAGATATAAATCATTAATTGTCATAAAGCATTTTATGTAAAAGTAACGTCACACACACAAATAAGGATAGAGCCATGATTCTCAACATCATACTTTCAAATACATTTATCAAAGCATCTCAAACATCAACATCCGCGTGTTATAACCAACAAGCATACATATGTTTAACACCACACCCAACACACGCTTATAATGTCTAAGTAGTCGTTTAACCTCACGACTGAGAGTTCCGACGGTACCGTTACCTCAATCACAATGCACTTTCATTTGAGTGGCGAGTGTGAGGGCCACTCATTAACACTAGTAGTAAGTGCCACTTGTCCACCACCGGACCATCGCCCAATTTAGGGGCAAAGCCTTTATGGCTATCCAACACCCACACAAGGGACAAAGCCTTTATTGGCCAATATATGCTCACACAATGGGTCACATTTTGTCCACCACTGTACCTCTATCCACTTAGGGGTAATGTCTTTAAGGATATCATGTGCCCACACACGGGGTCATATCTTCCCACATAAGGGGCCCACCGAGATGGTTACTCGCTATAACTTAGCATATACAAGCAACACATGTAACTCAATATATATTTTAATCTCATCATTCATATAGAAACATGCTCACATTTGATAAATGAGAAGTAAATTTCATTTGAACACTCAAACATGCTTTTAAGAAAACACCCATGAGATCATCACCAAAACAGGTTATCCAAAACATTTATAAATACTCATGTTTTTTACATTTCATTTTACATAGGCTATCCACTCTCACCTTTCACTTGAATGTTTCACAAATAACCTCCTTGATTATGAGGCAACACTTCTTCGTCATTGGTTAAGCCTCCGGGACCTAGATTACACAATAAACCATGTATAAGAAATAATTTTATATGGTCCCTAACATCTTACGTCATGACCCTATGGTTACCCAAGGACCTTAGTTCTCACTGAAACATGATCTACCCTCAATTTAAAGGTTTCCCCACCCTATAACATTCGGTGAATTCGATTTAAAGGATTAAATCTCTTCAATAACTCTTGATATAATTTCAGAAGACAGATGTGATCATTAGTAATGTTTTTTAGAAGAAACCTAAGGCCAAAAGTGGGTACAAAGGCTCAAAAACTAAACAGGAATAAACTATTTTTTTGTGCTTTGAGTCAACTCAGGACTGAGTTGGGTTGACTCACGTGGCTCTCGGTCGACTCACTTCTCCTTCGGGTCGACTTATGGTGCCCACGGAGGGGTTTGGGTCGAGATAAGTGCTGAGACACATCGACTCATGCACATTGGCTGGGGTTAGGTCGACTCACATGGGGCTTGGGTCGACTCACCTATGTTGGGACTTGGCTTGGGTCGAGGCATGGGTTGAGATTGTCTCGACTCATGAGCGTTGGGATGGCTTGGGTCGACTCACCCAAGATTTGGGTCGAATCACACAGAGGGTCTAAGCTTGGGTCGACACCCACATAGGCTTGGGTCGACTCAGGCCCCCACCTGTTAAAATAACAGAGAGCAGAAGCCTCCTAAGTCGACACCCATGAAAATGGGGTCGATTCAGGCTATCGCCTGTTAAAACTACCGAGAGCTGAAATCGTCTGAGTCGACACCCATGAGACTTGGGTCGACTCAAGCTCTCGCCTGTTAAAACTCCCGAGAGCTAAACACCTTGGTTTGACTCACAGAAGGTCTGGGTCGACTCAAAAGGCCCAAAAATGCTGATACTCTATTTCTATATTTTCTTCGAAACTAAGGGGTTGTTTGGATAAAAAATGTGGTTTTTCTACTTCACTCAAAGCTCAACAACACCTACATACTTCTCTCATCCCCATTCATATCATCTTACACTCCAAAATCCCTCATAAGGGTCTTTCTACCAAGATTTAGGAAAAAGAATTCTAGATTTCTCCCATTAAAATACCCAACAGTGGATAAACATTGAGATCTACAATTCATGTGTCTAGAGTTAAGAATAAATAATGGAAAGGGTTCTATACTTCAATTAAGGGAGGTATTTCATAGTATAACACACATGAGAGTCGAATATACAATTCTTACCTCAAGGAACTCCAAGAACGACGTCAATAGTGGTTTACGCCTCTTTCCTTCTCCTCTTCTGTAAATGGTGTAAAAACACCTCACCGTTCCAGCTCCAAAACTCTTAATGCTTCAGGAAGACACTTCACTCACTCCTTCTCACGACCTTACACACAACCGAGAAAGAAACTCTCAGATTTCTAGGGGAAAGATGTGGGTTTCGGGTTTCTCTGGAGAGAGAAAGAGAATATACTCTTTTTGGGTTTCACAGAGAGTCTTGGTTCTGATGGAATGCAAAAAATATGGGACAGGAGTGGCTTTCAGTCACATCCTCCCTGACATGCTGATTGTCTCCCCTCAAAAGCCTCAACTTTAATTTAATGTATTATATTATCCCACTCTCCACATTTTGAGGATTTAATAATTAATTCTTCCATTACTCAAATTAATTAATTAGCTAAGATTAATTTAATAATTATCATTTTAAACTTGATTAGTATTAATTATTCTTAAAATTTTATTTAGAAATTACGGAATGTTACATTCTCTTCTCCTGAGAGAAATTTCGTCCCAAAATTTAAACGTACCTGATCAAAGAGATGTGGGGTACTTCTGCCGTATCTCTTCCTCTCTTTCCGAAGTGGCTTCTTCCACAGAATGGCTACGACACAAAGATTTTACCAACGGAATGACTTTATTTCTCAAAGATTGCTCATTTCGGTCTAGCACTTGTACCGGTTCTTCCTTATAAGAGAGATCCAACCTAAGATCAACAGGTTGCACTGATAAGATACGGGAGGGGTCGGACATATACTTCCTCAACACGGATACATGGAACACATCGTGTAGCTTTGATAGATCTGGGGGCAGCGGTAATTGGTAAGCCGTACTCCCAATCCTCTTCATGATCTCAAAAGGTCCAATGTAACGAGGACTCAACTTTCCTTTCTTGCCGAACCGCATGAAACCTTTCCATAAGGATACCTTCAAGAACACATGGTCCCCTACCTCAAACTCCATGTCTCGTCGTCGGTTGTTTGCATAGTTTTTTTGTCTATCTTGAGCTTGTTTCAACCTTTCCCAAATTGACTTGACCTTGTCTGCGGTGATCTGAACTATCTCGGGTCCCAACAACTTCCTTTCTCATACCTCATCCCAACTGGTCGGGCTTCGATATTTTCTCCCATACAAAGCTTCATATGGTGTCATTCCAATGGAGGATTAGAAACTGTTGTTGTATGCAAACTCAACCAAGAATAAATGATCCTCCCAGCTACCTGGAAGATCCAAAACACATGTTGACACACATATCCTCCAAAGTTTGTATGGTCCTTTCTGACTGCCCATCGGTTTGGGGGTGAAAAGTTGTACTAAATTTCAACACGGTTCATATTGCTCCTTGTAAGCTCATCCAAAATTTTGACGTGAATCTAGGGTCTCTGTCCAACACTACTGTCATCGGCACACCATGCAGTCGAATAATCTCATCTATGTAAAAGCATGCATATCTATCTATCGAGAAAGTCATCTTGATGGGTAAGAAATGTGCCGACTTCGTCAATCTGTCGACTATCACCCAAATAACTGCATTCCCTTTAGGGGATCACGGTAAACCTGTCATAAAGTCCATGGTAATGTATTTCCACTTCTATTCCGGTATTGGCAGAGGTTGTAACAACCCTGCTGACCTCTGGTGTTCAATCTTCACCTGTTGACACACCAAGCATTTGAAAACAAAGACTGCCACGTCTCTTTTCGTTTTGTGCCACCAATAGTTCTCACATAGATCCTGATATATCTTTGTGTTCCCCGGATGCATCGTATACCTAGAACCATGAGTTTCCTCTAGAATCTCCTTCCTCAAATCAACATCATTAGGAACACACAAATGTTTTCCATACATTAGCACCCCATTCTCAGAAATCACAAAGTCATTGTTCACCTTTCTAATGACTTCATCCCGCAGCTTCAACAACTGAGTGTCCACCTTCTGAGCTTCTTGAATCCTATCTATTAATAAAGGTCGAAGCGTAAGATGAGCAAGTAAGATCGTTCTTGTCTTTACTGATAGCTCCACCCTTGATGATAGCAGTTCTCGGAACAGACCGAGTTGTAATCCTTGTAAGTGTGCCACCTTGCCCGATGAATTTCTGCTAAGGGTATCGGCAACCACATTGGCCTTTCTTGGGTGGTAATTAATTGTGCAATCATAGTCCTTGAGCAACTCCATGCACCTCCGCTGCCGAAGGTTCAACTCCTTCTACGTGAAAAGATACTTCAAACTTTGGTGATCCGTGTAAATTTTTGTAGTTTTCCCGTACAAATAATGCCGCCATAACTTCAAGACAAACATTATCGCCGCCAACTCCAAATCATGAATTGGATAGTTCTGCTCGTGAATTTTCAATTATTGTGATGCATAGGCAATCACCTTATTTTCTTGCATAAGCACACAGCCTAACCCTTGATGTGACGCGTCAGTGTAAATCACAAAACCTCCTTTCTCCGAAGGAATTGTCAAGACTGGTGCAGTTGTCAACCTCTTCTTCAACTCATAAAAAATTTTCTCGCATTGGTCAGACCACACAAACTTCACATCCTTCTGAGTCAAGCGAGACAAAGGTTTTGCTATCAAGGAGAAATCCTTCACAAACCTCTGATAATACCCAACCAAATCGAAGAAGCTACGTATCTCAGTTACGTTGGTTGGCCTTTCCCATTCTACCACTGCTTTGATCTCTTTGGATCCACCTGAATTCCATCACCGGATATAATATGTCCCAGAAATACCACACTGTCTAGCCAAAACTCACTCTTACTGAATTTGGCATACAACTTGTGTTCTCTCAAGACTTGTAGCGCTATCTTCAAATGTTCCTCATACTCCTCTGTGCTCTGTGAATGTATCAGGATGTCGTCTATGAACACAATCACAAACTGATCTAAATATTCCTTAAACATTTGATTCATCAGATCCATGAATGAAGCTGGAGCATTTGTCAATCCAAATGGCATCACCTCGAACTCAAAATGCCCATATCAGGTTCGAAAGGCAGTCTTGAGCACATCTGACTCTCACACCTTCAGCTGGTGATAACTCGATCTCAGATCAATCTTTGAGAACACACTAGCTCCTCGCAACTGATCAAACAAATCATCTATCCTGGGCAAAGGATATTTGTTCTTCACTGTAACTCTATTCAACTGCCGATAGTCGATGCACATTCTCAACGTTCCGTCCTTCTTCTTTACAAACAATACAGGTGCTCCCCACGGTGAGACACTAGGTCGTATGAAACCCTTATCCATCAACTTCAACAATTGTTCTTTCAATTCTTGTAACTCTGTGGGAGACATCCTATAAGGTGCAATCGATATAGGTGACGTACTCGGATATAACTCAATGGTGAAATCAATCTCTCTGTCTACAGGTAGACCTGGTAAGTCATCCAGAAATACATCAGGAAAGTCGCAGATAATAGGTATCCTTGAAAATTTCTCTTCTTCAGATTGGGTGTTCACCACACGTGCCAAAAATCCTTAGCAACCCTTTTCGCAACATTTTAGTGGCTTTAAGTGTTGACACAAGGCAAATGAGTGTCTTGCTTTTATCGCCTTGGAAAAAAAATTCCTTCTCACCCGAAATCTAGAACACAACCCTTTTTTCAAAACAATCCAATGATGCATCATAGGTGGATAGCCAATCCATTCTGAGTATAAAATCAAACTCTAGCATATTCAATGTCATGGCTCTACTTCCATTTCTTGCCCTCCAACACTTAACGAACACTTTTTATAGATGGTTTCAATAACTATCCCATCACCAAGAGGTGCCGCTATGGTGATTGTAAAAACTAGGCATTCCGGTACAACGCCTTTTACCCGTGACATGAACGTTGGTGCTACAAATGAATGCGTGGACCCCGGATCAATAAGAACATGAGCATTCCTACTGAAAGTAATAATAGTACCTATCACCACATCCGACGTTGCCCGCGCATCCTGCCTTGTGATAGCAAATACCCATCCTGGAGCAACTGATCCTTTTGCCACACCTTTCCCTTTATTCCGCATTGACACTGCTAGTACATTTCCCGTGGTCTTCCTGCTGGCCATAGAAGAGGCAGTCGGCCTTTCTTGCTGTCCACAATAAGTAGATATATACCCCGATTAGTTGCAACGGTAGCAAATAATATCCCTCTTCCTGCTGGGGTAATTCTTGACGAAGTGGTCGGTGGCTCCACACTGATGGCACGTAGGGAGATTGCTCCTCTCATTTCTGCCAAAATTCCCACCGCTCGATTGGTTCCCCTTGAACCCTGTACTCTTGGCGTTTGACTGATAACTTTGGCTTTGGAAAGTCGGTGGCCTGTTTGCATTGTTCTTGGAATCACCCTTTCATGTCTTTCCTGATGATGAATTCCCAAACTTTTGCTTCTTGAATTCTTATCTTCTTCATGTTCCCTCTTTCAGATCTTTTTCAATCATTCTAGCTTTGTTTACCGAGCTAACATAGCTTCTTATTTCCAGGACTGTCAACCTAGTCTTGATGGTGAACTCCAAACCTCTTTGAAATCTCCTGCACCGTGTCTCCTCATCTTGCACTAGGAGAGGTGCATAACGCGATAGCTCGGTGAATTTCATCTCATACTCTGCTACACTCAAATTCTTTTGAGTTAGCTCAATGAACTCTTGCTCCTCATATTTGTAGGACATTGGCTTATATTGTTCATCAAAAGCCTTGGAAAATCGAGCCCATGTGATTTCCCGCGGCGTAGGAGGCTTTGCTCCCGGAATAAGCAACTTCAATAGCCTCTCGGTGGCCTCCCACCAATTGCTCGCTTCCCTTCGAAACATGAAGGTAACGAGGTCAACCCGCTCATCCTCTGTTACTCCAAGTCGATCAAGGATGTGTACCGCATCTTTCAGCCAATACTCGGCTTCAATTGGGTCAGACGTCTCACTGAACTCCTTCACTCCAAGTTCTCTAAACTGTTTCACCCATGCCTTCTCACTTCTCCCCACTTGCATACCGAGTAATTGGGTATTGGTTTCTGTCAATCGGGTTATAGCCTCCAGAATTCTAACCGTCTGGTCGGCTCTACCCACCTGTCGCGTTTGCTGGGATGCTCCAGGTTCATTCCCCTCTTATTTTTCTGGGGAAAAAGATACCTCATCCGAATTCTCTATTCTTTACATAGAAAAGTAGGACAATTATAACTTCATAATTCATCCATGATCACAATCAAATCATGCTCCTTCACAAGGATTCATTTAAGATCTACACGTATAACTTAAACTTAGCTACCCACTTACGACTCGTAGGGTAGTTTTTCTCAATCTGATAACTTACTATGACTTCCAATAAGAATCTACGCCTGCAAAACGTATTTCCAGTCAGACTTTAAAGCTAGTCACACAGACATCCGAAGACAAAAGTACGACACCTCTAAGTCCTACTACCCACAACCTATGTTCACATATTGCCAAACTCCATCATGTCTACAGAATCTATCACCTTAAGCTCTTATACCAAACTTGTAACACCCCTCTCCTCGATTGGGTAATTTATCCCAATGAGGAGGGGTGGTATGACTTACCTCATCCAAATCATGCATAATATAATAAGGGATGCACTCCACATTACCCCAAAAGAAAACATCATCAAACATTCTTTCATGCCATACATACATATTACTGAAGGATACTCTATCCCGATGAACCAAAAGGTAAGCTAACTACGGAATACACAATCCAAACTATGAAAGATAAATAATGTAGTAATCATCATCTGTTTACTTGTTACAAACCAACTTAAAGATTACATAAGGATTCTTCTCTTTCCCAGCACTAGTGGACCAAAGTCTATCCCGAACTATAATCTGCAACCACAAGGTTATAGGAGAGTGGGCTTAGTATTAAAATGAAATAAGATATAAAAACATCAATTTTCATAAAACATTTTATGTAAAAGCAACATCACACACACTGTCAAAAGGTAGATCCATGATTCTCAACATCATACTTGAAATACATTTATCAAAGCATTTCAATAACCCAACATCCACGTGTTATAACCACAAGCATACATATGTATAACACTACACCTAACACACACGTATAATGCCTAAATAGTCGTTTAACCTCACGACCGGGAGTTCTAATGGTACTCTTACCTCATTACAATGCATATATAATTTCGGAGTGGCAAGTAAGAGGGCCCCTCATATATAACACTAGTGGTAAGTGTATCCACCCACAACGGGGTTTTGTCCACCATTAGACCTCCACCCTCTTAGGGGCAATGTCTTTAAGGTTATTCGACACCCACACAAGGGGCAAAGCCTTTAATGGCTATCAGGCACCCACACACGGGGTTCTCCGGGATGATTACCCGCTATAACTTGGCATATACAAATAACACATGCAACTCAAGATATATTTTGATCTCATCATTCACATAAAAACATGCTCACATTTGATAAACAAGAAGTAGACTTTATTTAAACACCAAACCATGCTTTTAGAAAAATACCCATGAGATCATCACAAAGCATGTTATCAAAATATTTAAGGTAAACACATTTGTCTACATTTTATTTTAAACAAACTAGCCACTCTCACCTTTCACTTGAAGATTTCACAAAAACCTTCTTGCTTACGAGGCAACTCTTCTTCGTCTGCGTTCAAAACTCTGGGACCTAGATTACACAATAAACCATGTATAAGAAACGACTTCATGTGGTCCCTAACATTCTATGTCATGACCCTATGGTTACCCAAGGTCCCTAGTTTCCACTGGAACGTATGCTACCCTCCAATTTAGAGGTTTTCCCACCCTATGATGTTCGATAAATACAATTCAAGGGATTAAACCTCTTTCATAATTCTTGATGTAATTTTAGAGGATAGATGTGATCATTAGGTACATTTTTATGAAAAAATCTAAGGCCAAAAGTGGCCACAAAGGCTCAGAAACCAAACAGGAAAAACTACGCTTTTGTGCTTTGAGTCGACTCATAACTGGGTTGGGTCGACACACGAGGCTCTTGGTTGACTCACGGTGCCCACAGAGGGGTTTGGGTCGAGACAAGGGCTGCCACACACATTGACTCGTGCACACTGACTGGGGTTGGGTTGACTCACATGGTGTTTGGGTAGACTCACGCAAACGGTCTGGCCTTGGGTCGACACCCATAGAGGCTTGGGTTGACTCGAGCCCCCGCTTGTCAAAACAATAGAGAGCAGAATGCTCATGAGTCGATACCCATGTCACTTGGGTCGACTCAGGCTATCGCCTGTCAAAACAACAGAGTGCAGAATTTGCCTGAGTCGACACCCATGAAGCTTGGGTCGACTTAGGCTCTCGCCTGTCAAAACTCCCGAGAGCTCAACACCCTTGGGTCAACTCACAGAAGTCTGTGTCGACCCAAAAGGCCCAAAATGTTGAAGCTCTGTTCTGCATTTTTCATTAAAACTTAGGGTTGTTTGGGTGAAAAAAGTTGTTTTTTCACTTCACTCCAAGCTCAACAACACCTACAAACTTCTTTCCTCCACCTCCATATTATCCAACACCCCAAAATCCCTCTTAGGGATCTTTCCATCAAGATTTTTAGAAAAATAATCTAGGTTTCTCCCATTAAAGTACCCAACAGTGAGTAAGCATTTGAGATTTACAAATGCACGGTCCAGAGTTAGGAAGGACTAAGGGAAAGGTTTCTATACTTCGATTAAATGAGCTATTTCATGATGTGAACCGTATGAGAGCTTATAACACGATTCTTACCTCAAAATCTCAAGAATCATTCAATGGCGGTTTACGCCTCTCTTCTTCTCCTCTTTCCTTCGTTCTTCTGAGAATGGTGTAAACACACCTCGCCGTTCCAGCTCCAGAACTTCTCAAAGCTCCAGAAAGATTCTTCACTCACTCCTTCTCATGATTCTCACACACAACCGGGGAAGAACTCTCAAATTTCTTAGGGAAAGAGGTGGGTTTCGGGTTTGCTCTAGAGAGAGAAAGAGAATAAACTTTTCTTAGGTTCCTTAGGGGGCCCTCAAAAAGCTAGAAAGCAGAGCAAGATGGGACAAAAGGTGGGGCTGTCAGTCACCTCCCCCTGACATGCTGAAAATCCCCCAATAAAAAATTCTCTACTTTGATTTAGTATATAATACTATCCCACACTCCACTTATTTGAGGATTTACCAATTTATTCTAGATTTATAAATTTGCCACAGTTAATCTAGTAATCTAGTAATTACCATTCTAATCTTGAATAATCATTAATTATTTCTAAAATATTATTTAGAAATTACGGGATATTACATTCAAACTCTTCAATGGTCGAACAGAGCTCTTCATCTCCGAGCCTGAAAGTATGAGCCACTGAATCCCAAAACTGAGTAGATGCATTCAGGAAATTCCTGTCCATCCTCACGGCCCTCAAATGGGAAAGCGCGTTCAAACCAAAATTGATAAAATTAATTTTCTCGATCTTAGTAAACTCATCGATATAGCAAGAGAGAGAATTTTTAGTGAAAGAAGTCATGTTACAGAATCAAAGTTAGCTCCTAAAAGAAGGCTAAACATCCCTTTATATAGAAAATCTAGGGGACTTGAACCTGACTTTGAACACATTTCAACCTGGCGTGTGCCACCTCACCCTAACGCGCTCACGCCATGTAATTCCTTTCCATTATGGCGCGCGCCACCTCTGATTTGAAAAAGCAGTTTTGTTCTCCCTCCCTGTTTTATGTCTGAGTTGTCACCACTGCCACTTAATGTCTACGGGTAGTAGCGTAAGTGCTTCGGTCTATGCCTTACTATCTACTATCATCCATGCGTGTACATTCGTATAAATATAAAAACACAACAAAATTTTGGAAAAGAGCACGCAATCCTCCGTAAATAAAAAATCTTGTAGATATGAAACCCTGTAGATAAATACCTATCCTTGTACATAAGTGAGCAATTTTCAAATAGTCTGTAACATAATCTTGTACATAAAAAGCTCTGTATTCTTGTAAATAACCATGTAGATTTTTGTACATATTCTGTACATATCCTGTACATAGTATAACCTGTAAATAATTTATGTACATGTCTTGTACATATGTAATACTCTGTGAATATCCTCTATCATACCGTGAAAATAATCCATGTACAATTATTCCTATAAATATTCCATGTACATGAAGCCTATATATAGCAGTCTCTGTAAATATGCAACTCATGTAAGTAAAGTGCAATCCATGTATATAAATAAAATAAATATTCATACAAAATAAGAAATTGGAATAGAATTAAAAATGCGAAAGCTAAATAAATATCCAAGTTAGGCACGAAGGCCTATCCCATCCAAATATAAATGCATATAAAGAAAAGAGAGAAATATATATAGAGTACATCCAAATAAATGAGAGAAAAACATAAGACATCCTAATCACGTCGACGACGAGTGCGATGCGGAGGCTCCGAGATAGAGGATGTAGAAGTGATGGCGTTTCCCGAGTCGAAGTCATCCTCACTGTCGGTCTGACGCGCCCTGACCCCAGCCCACGGGGCAGATCCCCGGGAAGCAGCTGTCGATGGACCAATAGCAGACGGGGTGGCGGCACGGGAAGTTGAGGATGTCCCGTAAACAGAAGTGCGGCTAATAGAGCGAGGCTATAAGTAAAAAAAAAGAGAAAAAAGGAAAGAATAAGTACAGTAAGAATACGTACATATGCAGAAATAAATAAAATAAAAAGAGAAAGGCATACGAGTAAATAAATAGAGAAGGGATCTCGAGGGAGAGGGTCCATGTGCGAGTCAATAAGCATCTGGGACTGCTGCCTCACCAGGATCATCAAGCCCGTAATGGTGGTGATGCAGTCCTTCATGAAAGGGCGGCAAGCCTGAGAAACCTAAAATGGGCAATGAAAAGACAAATATTAGACAGACTGACATATTTGACTAAAAGAAGAAAAGACATAAAATATAGTAGAAGAGAAAATTCTTGATCATACCTACTGCTAAAACGTAGCTCCTGCACCACAGGAGTGGGAATAGGAATGGGGTAAGAATATCGAAACCTAAATATGTCCACTGCCTGAGGTAGAGGAGGGAAGACATGAGCGGCCTGACCCGATGGATGAGCGTGAGCGCCAGTAGTAGCAGGGGCAACTCGGGTAGTCGCGACATCACCACCACCTGCAGGAGCAGGACGCCTGAATCCCCGGACGCTAGATAAAAAACAATACCGAAATCAAGGCCTCAGCATCTTGGTGTCTGGATGGCGGTCAACCCCGTCCGAACAGCAGTCCCCTCGAAGGAAGGATACCAACAAAAAGTATTGAAATATTATTGTTACTTCTGTATAAACATTTATGAATAAGTTTTTAAATATAAATTATTATACATGCATGAGCGATTATTTTTAACATGAATAAAGTGACTTATAGAACTTACTTATCATACAATCTCTATTTTAAATAAAGTGCATTAATTTTTAATATTTACTCAACATGTTACCAAGTTTATTTATACTTTTAATTTTTTATTTTTTAAATAATAATTAATCATTATGATATAAATTATTAAGTAATTTATTATTATTATTGTTATTATTGTTGTTGTTGTCATTGGTTGTTGTGTTATTATTTATAATGATAATGTAAGGGGTGAAATATCGATGGTGGAACCCAAAGAAAGTCTCTCACCAAGGGTCTACTATTGTACTTGTAGACGAAATACAGAAGAGCATACGTTAGTGCTGGTCCGGTCGGGGTGGTGGGCCGAAAGAGCACTCCAATGCCTAAATCAAAACAGGTTAGAGATTATTCTGGTAGAGGAAAAGTATAAAATAGAGAGCGTCCCTTTTTCGCGATAACCTTTTTCCTTAATTATAGTGATAGAGTTTGAGTTTGGTCGCAATCCCTTCGGATTTCGATCTCTTCTTCCACGATAAGAGGATAGGAATAAGGGTAATTATCATCTATAGGCAAGACAAGGGTAGTAACTTATCTTGTTAGGTCAATCCCTTATCTCTAAACAAGATAGCTGTCAATGGATCTCCACCTGACGTCTTGAGTAAAGTTGGCTCTGTCTCCGTCGCCGAATGATTAAAGATAGGCGTAGTGCCATGTGGCATCATCGTTGTCGGTTCATGCTCGACTGAGCATATGGCTGAGCTATTCTCCATTTGCTATTGTCGGCCCTTACTGGACGTGTGTGTTTGGCCCATGTAGTCACGAGCTCGTCTGTGCACACCGTGATCTTGCTAAATGTTTGGCCCCCTTCAGATATAATTAATCATTAAATCACTTTAAACTGAACAAATATGCTAAGAATATTAATTTTTATAACTAAGGTGGACTTGATGAAAGAAAAAAAATTAGAAATGGACTTAAGAAATAAAAAAAAATTAATTGGGCTTAATATAAGAGAGATATTATTAAAAAGTTTAATTTTGAAGTTTAAGTTTAAGTTTAAAATTTAAGTTTAAAGTTTAAGTTTAAAGTTTAAGTTTAAGTTTAAAGTTTATGTTTATGTTTAAAAATTAAATATTAAATTTTAATTTAGTTTAAGTTTAAGTTTAAGTTTAAAATTTAAAATTTAAGT
>JAUTBS010096388.1:0-12939 GCA_032361285.1 Aequorea victoria | reverse complement strand
CGAGAGGGGTGCCTAACACCTTCCCCTTTCGTACCCTAGCTCCCGAACCATGATCTCTGGTAAGGACGGACTAGTTTTCCTTGAAAGACTTTTTGTTTTTTTTATTCAAAAACTAAGTGGTGACTCCAAAAATTCGTGCGGTCTTCAACGCAGGCGCACATTTGAAGAAAAACCCCTCTCCTTTCCATTCACACATTTTTGAAATGTCGATGGAAGGGCGATGAGAGAGCGGGATCCCCACAGTAGGGGATCATGTGTTTTTGAGGATATTTCCTTCGAAAGGTGTGATGAGGTTTGGCAAGAAAAGAAAGCTAAGTTCATGTTATATTGGACCTTATAAAATCATTCAAAGAATTAGGAGTATGGCGTACGGTTAAGCTTTGCCACCAGAGTTATCTAAATTACACAATGTATTCCATGTATCAGTTTTGAGGAAGTATGTACCCGATCACTCACATATCTTGACAGTGCAACCGGTTGCTTTGAGGCTAGACCTATCTTATAAGGAGGAACCTGTAGCCGTGTTGAATCAAAAGGAGCATGTCTTAAGGAATAAAACAATACCATTAGTGAAGATCCTATGGCGCAGTCATTCAATGGAAGAAGCCACTGGATTTAAGAGAAATGATTTTTTTTTATAGGATTTGTTTTTAGATTTAAGTTCTTTAATCATTTTCAAATAATCCTCTAGAGCTTCTTAAAGCTCATCAGTAGAGGGAATATCTTCATCAATATCATTATTATTATTTTCATTACTAGAAAAATAATGTACCTCATTACCGATTGCCATGAAAGCAAGGTTTGAGGTGTCACAGTCACTGCCACTGGATTTTTCTTCTTCTTCACTTGAATCTATGTTGTCTTATGTGGCCTTCATTGTTTGTTTTGAATATTTCTTCTTTTCTTTCTTAAGCAATGGGCAGTTGGGCTTGATGTGCCCTAGACTTTGACAGTTGTAGCACTTGACGTCTTCTTCATTCAAGTCATTGCTTGATTTTTCTTTGAGTTTTCTCTTTTGCTCCCTTTTCATCCTCAAGATTCTTGACATTTTTTTGGAAAGAAAAGCAACTTTTTGTATCATCATCTTCATCTTCGGCTTCTTCTTCTAGCTCAATGTCCTTGAAGGATTTGAATGCAAGTGATCTTTTCCCTTTCACCTCTTCATCCTTGAATGTGTATTAATGGGTTAGGAAGGAACTCAAAAGCTCATCCAAGCCGAGAATGGTTAGATCATTGGCTTCTTCAATCGCTGTGACCTTCGGTCTATATTCTTTTGGAAGAGATCTCAAAAACATCATAACAAGATCAACATTAGGAAAAGATTTTCCAAGAGATTTTAAATTATTGATAATGATATTAAAACGAGAAAATATTTTAGAAATATTTTCATGATTAAACATTTTAAACATTTCATAATCCCTAACAAGTAAATCAATTTTCTTATGTTTTACTTGATTACTTCCTTTATGTGCAACTTGAAACATGCCCCATACTTGTTTATCATTATCACAATCTTGATTTGGATTGAATTCAGTGGGATCAAGAGCACAATGTTAAAAATTCATACATTTGGCATTTATTTGCAACATACACCAATCACTATCATTATATAAATTTTCAGGTTTAGGGTTGGATTTGCCTTCAGTTACGGTACTAGGAAGAAGAGGTACATTGACAATAACTCTCCATGTAGTCATGTCTTGTGATTGAACAAAAAAAGTCATCCTAGTTTTCCAATATGTGCAATTAGACCCATTAAAAAGTGGAAGTCTAAAATAGGATTGGTCTTCGGCAAAAATGCAAGATTGATTTAGGTTTGCCATAGGATCTTTTTGCAGGATGTTAAGCCTAAAAGGCAGAGCCTGGCTCTGATACCAATTATTAACTTAAGATTCACTTAGAAGTCCCAGTTAAACTAACTAAGATCAACCGAAGGGGGGGAATAGGTTGATGGAAAACTTTTTAAACTCTTGTTAATTCTTTTAAAATTATCAAGTTAATGCAGCGGAAATAAATAAATTAATGCATAAATAAAGAGTTTGCGGGAAGAGAGATGCAAACACAATTTATAAGGGTTCGGTCAACTCGACCTACATCTACCCCCTAAAGAGCCTTGGGAATTCACTATCGGATTCTCCAATGGGTGAATCGAAACCACTGATGACGACCTCTTTACAGGTAAGGCGTAGCCTATTATTCTTTCAGGTGAATCGAAGCTTATTCTTCTTGAGTGGGTAAAGCGAAACTGCCTTCTTCAAACAAGAGCGAAGAGTAGCCACATAAATCGAATTCCTTGAGTAGGTGAATCGTAACTTGGCTCTAGGAGGCTTGAGGTTTGATGACCCTTTTTGTGAGATTATATACAATCAATAAATCTCACTACAAATATCACACTCTCTCAAAAAGATTTAAAATGAAGTACAGAGGAGAAAAAGAGGAAAAAAAACTATTCAGAAGAGATCTGAATAAAAATAGAGTATGAGCTCTTTTGCATAGTGATTTGGATCTGAGAGATGTTTCTATTGATTAATCATTGTTCCTCTTTCTTGCATCACTTCCATGGCCATTCTGATATTCAATGTGGGTATTTAAATGTGGCATCAATAATAGAGGCATTGGAGAGGAAAAACTGGCCATTAGACACATTTAATGATCAGAAAACTAGTCGTTGCACGCTTCAGAGATTTGAAGATTCTACGCAGGTGTCGACACAAATGGTCCTTGGTGTCGACACAGATGGTCTGGGTAGCTCTGGGTGTCGACTCAAAACTCTGACGTGTCAACCCTTCCTTTATATTTTTTGGATTACAAAATTTTAGTGCCCACGGGAAGCTCTAGGTGTCGACACTTCTTTATGAGGTGTTGACCCTAGCCGGTCTAGATCTAAAATAGCTGGTCTAGAGGTGTCGACTCAACATTCTTGGTGTCGATCCCTTCTTTGTATTTTTGAACTCTTCTAAACCAGTGCCCACAGGAACAACTTTGGTGTCGACTCTTCTTCATTGGTGTCGACCCTTTCTGCTGGGACATCTAGGTGTGGTGTCGACACAAATATGCTTGGGTGTCAACCCTTTCCTCTGTTGCTTCAAAAACTGGGCTGTGCTTCTTTGTGTGAACTCATTTCTTGTTGGTGTCGACTGAAAGGCTTGTTTGCTGCTTCAAGGTGTCGACTCATGATCCTGGGTGTCGACTGTTTGCTTATTTTTTGTTTCCACTGTATTTGCAGCCTTTCTTCTTGGACTTAGCTATCTCCAAAAATCTTCTATATCTTCAATGTATTCTTTTGACTTTTTGCTGGAGTCTTGGGCTATAATAAGATGATTAATCCCGAAAATGCTTTCTCATAGACAGACAATACATTAGGACAATCAAATGATTTTGCTAACAAACTCCCAATAAATAAATCAATATGTTGTAATGTTAAAAACATAAGGCACAAACAATAATGATTTATTAATATGTTTTATCTAATAATCTCCTAAAAGATCAAATCAATATGTTGTTAAGAATCAAAACCAAAATAAACTTGATTGAAAGACCTTTAGGCTAACAATCTTTCCATTTTTTATTATGACAACTATTGATTTTCAAAGCATAGAGATATGGAGTTAAAGCTCATTATACCAATTAAAAATTTGATTTAGACAACAATTTAAAGGTAAACTTTATTTGATACCAATTGTTGAGTATATTGGAAAAGTTATTTTGCTCATGATATCAATTGTCAATTGATTTTCCCTTTTGTGATGTGATTTAATTTTCAAACTCCCCCTTTGTTATAGAGAAGACTTCTGCCCCTTTTTGAGGAAAGACTTCTCCCCAAAGACTGCTCCCCCTTTGAGAATAAAACATTTAAGCAAATCAATCAAAAACTTCTCCTCATTTGTTATAGCAAAAAGGAAAGAAAAAGAAGGATGTGAAATGTATTAAAACATTAAACATAATCTCCCCCTATGTTTAGGTAAAAATAGCATGAGGAGGCATACTTCAAGGATGGGGCTGCTTGTAGAAAAGGATACCACAATGGGTTTATCTCCCCTGACTATGACACTTACATGTATGAAGAAATATGTGTCACTTTAGCAAGCAAAGTCAAATTTGAAATTATTTCTCCAATTTAGTTTATGAGAAGGTTCAAACAAATCAAAGGGTACACTTTAAAAGCAAGCAAAGGCCAAATTTAGGCTTTTCAAGACTTCTTTATTGTAAAATCTGTTGCATTATCCCTTTGTGGGTTTGGGGTAGACTCTTCTTCCATTAGGCAATACCGAAAGGAAAGAAGATCTATTAGAGAGGCTATACCAATTATAGATTAGATATCAATTATTGTCAGCCCTAGAAAAGCAAGCAAAGCCAAATGTGGCTTATCAAAACATATTTAATATAATTTTGTTGCTTAGCCTTCTGTTGGTTATAAACATTGACATTTGGCCCTAAGGGTCAAACATTGATTAAAGTGAGATATATCAATAATGATACCAAAATTTTAGAAAGAAGTGATTGATCCAAGAAAATATTAATAAACATATTCAATCATTTTTCTTTGATTTCACTTTTGGTATATCATTAAGATTCACATAGATTGAATATGATTTTGTTGGATGTGTTATAAGGATTGATACTAATTTTTGATTTATCATATTGTGATACCAATTGTTATGTGAAGCCAATTTGATTGTTCATATAGTTGGCCTAGGGGTGATATTGTTGACAAATATTGACCAAATTATATTTATGAAATTGATAGCCAACAATTGTAAAAACAATCAAATTTGATACCAATTGTAGTTATGAGTTAATGATTTGTACTCAAGATCTTTGAAACCTCATATCAACAAAGATTTGATAAAATCACTAAAGCAGAGCAGGTCAACCGAGAATAAACTCAATCATAGGACCGTCATGCACTTTAGGTTTAAAGAGAATAAAACTGTTGATGTGATTTAATCAAGTGATCAAGAATGAATTTTAAATTAATATTAATCATGATCAAGTTTATTTTATTAATATCAAAAGATGTTTACTTGATTGAAAACATTGACTAATCAATAAAGATTTTTATCATCCTCCTTCATAAAAGGAATATGTATTTAAATACATAAAAGGAATATGTATTTAAAGAAAAAAAAGATTCAAATTTTATGTCTGATATCAAAAAGACAAATAGAAACAGGTAAAAACAAGTTATGTAAAAGGTAGACATAAAGGGTCGACACTAAGGGCTAAGGTGTTGACACAAACCATAAAAGTTGTGTGAAGGCTGAAACATACAAGCCAAGTGTCGACACTATGTATACAGGGGTTGACACAAAACGCACATAGGGGTCGATACTTATGAGAAATGTGTCAACACTTTCATGTCTAAAATAGAAGCAAAAAAATGGTTCAAAGCTGGAACAATTTTACCATTTTTGGATTTGCGGTGCTTTCTGCTTTAGTGTCTTGTTACTTAATGCTTAGTAGCCATAATCATAAGCATAGTATCTTGGTACCCATCTCTTTTCAGGTCCATAGGGGTTAGTATCATAAATCATATTTTGCATATTAAAGCCATAAAATCTATGCATATGATTAAGATAGGAACCAGCATATCTATATGATTTGACAGGTGGTTTTTGATATGCCTTCCTCTTGGATTGCCATCTAATGGTTGGTTTCCTCACAAGAGTTTTAGTAATTTTAGCAACTTTGGGTGGAGAATCACCCTTCTTAACCCATACTTTTTTG
Source organism: Aequorea victoria (assembly GCA_032361285.1). Taxonomy (NCBI): domain Eukaryota; kingdom Metazoa; phylum Cnidaria; class Hydrozoa; order Leptothecata; family Aequoreidae; genus Aequorea; species Aequorea victoria. The sequence goes on along the minus strand of JAUTBS010096388.1, from coordinate 7,212 downwards.
GTAGGTTTATTGTCTTTTAGTCTTGAAAAACAAAATTTGGTGATATGACCATTTTTGCGACAAAAACTACATTTTAAAGGTTTTGGCAGTTTGGCTTTATTAAGTTCACCTTTTAGGACTGTTTTCTTATCATTAGGTTTAAAACCAAGTCCTTCTTTGTTTAAGGTACATTTTGTACCTAGCATTAAATCTAAATTTTTCTCACTTTGAGCAAATCTAGTTATAGTTTTAGTTAAGTCATCAACTTTTGTTTTTAAGAAAATATTTTTCTCTTGAAAATGTGTTGAGACTTTTGAAACAGATTTTTTATTTTCTAAAAATTTAATTTTTGAATTAAGAGAAATAATTTCATTTTTATAGAATTTGGTTTTTGATTTTAAGTCTTTAATCATTTTAAAATAATCCTCTAGAGCTTCTTGAAGCTCATCATTAGACGACATATTCTCATTAATATCACTATTATTATCATTTTCACAACTAGAAAAATAATTACCTCATTACCTAACGCCATGAGTGCGAGGTTTGAGGTGTCACTGTCGCTGCCACTGGATTCTTCTTCACTTGAATCCAAGTCTTTCCATGTTGCCTTCATCGCTGGTTTTGGTTGCTTCTTCTTGAGCAATGGGCAATGAGGCTTGATGTGGCCTAGTTTTTGACAATTGTAGCACTTGACTTCTTCCTCGTTAAAGTCACTGCTGGATTTTTCTTTGAAACTTCTCTTTTGCTCCATTTTCATCCTCAAGATTCTTACAATTTTTTTGGAAAGGAAAGCAACTTCTTCATCATCATCTTCATCTTCAGCTTTTTCTTCTTGCTCAATATCCTTGGTGGATTTGAATGCAAGAGTTCTTCTTCCTTTTACACCTTCTTCTTCCTTCAAGGTGTATTCGTGGGTTAGGAGGGAACTCAAAAGCTCATCCAAGCCGAGAATGATGAGGTCATTGGCTTCTTCAATTGTCGTGACCTTCGATCTCCATTCCTTTTGAAGAGATCTCAAAAGCTTCCTAACAAGTTCAACGTTAGGAAAAGATTTTTCAAGAGATTTTAAATTATTTATAATGATATTAAAACGAAAAAACATATCAGAGATATTTTCATAACTATGCATTTTAAACATTTCATAATCTCTAACAAGTAAATCAATTTTTTTATCTTTTACTTAATTAGTTCCTTCATGTGCAACTTGCAACATGTCCCATACTTGTTTAGCATTATTGCAACCTTGAATTCGATTGAATTCATCGGGACCAAGAGCACAGTGTAGAAAATTTATAGCTTTGGCATTTGTTTGCAACATACGTCAATCACTATTATTGTATAAATTTTCTAGTTTGGGGGTGAATTTACCCTCAGTTATGGTACTAGGAATAAAAGGTCCATTGATAATGACTCTCCATGTAGCCATGTCTTGTGATTGAACAAAAAATATCATCCTAATTTTTCAATAAGTGTAATTAGACTCATTAAAAAGTGGAGGTCTACAAGCGGATTGGCCTTTGGCCAAAATGCAAGATTGATTCACGTTTTCCATAGGATCTTTTTACAGGATGTTAAGCCTAAAAAGCAGAACCTAGCTCTGATACCAATTGTAGACCTAGGATTCACTTAGTGGTCCTAGTTATCTTACCTAAGATCAACCCAAAGGGGGGTGAATGGGTTGATGGCAAATTTTTTAAACTCTTTTTAATTCTTTTAAAATTATTAAGTTAATGCAGCGGAATAAAACAATATAGAGCAAAAAATTAAAAAGTTTAAGGGAAGAATGATACAAACACAATTTATAGTGGTTCAGTCAACTCGACCTACGTCCACTCTCCAAGTTCCTTGGAAATTCACTATCGAATTCTTACGGGTGAGTCGAAACGTCTATACAAGGATTGCTTTGGGCGAATTGAAACTGCCTTCTTCCTATCGAGTGAAGAGCAACCACCTTTTTCAAACAAGGGCAAAGAGTAGCCTCAATCGAATTCCTTGAGTAGGTGAATCGTAACCTGACTTTAGGAGTGTTGGAGTATGATGACCTCCTTTGTGAGATGATTTACAATCAATGAATCTCACTACAAATATCACTCTCTCAAAAAGATTTACAATCAAATGAAAAGACAAGAGAGGAAAAATATTCAAAAAGAAATCTGAATAAAAACAGAGTATGAACTCTTTAGCACAGTGTTTTGGATCTGAGAGTTGTTTCTATTGATTGATCCATGTTCCTCTTTTTTGCATGACTTCCATGTCTATTCTAATATTCAATGTGGGTATTTAAACTTTGGATCAAGAATAGAGCCGTAGAAGAGGAAAAACTAGTCATTAGAGACATTTAATGCTCTGAAAACTAGCCGTTGGATGCTTCAGGAAATTGAAATTTTCACGCCGGTGTCGACACAAAACTTCCTGGGTGTCGACGCAAATGGTCTGGGCAGCTCTGGTGTCGACTCAAAAATCTGAGTTGTCAACCCTTCCTTTGGAACTTTGATTTCCAAAATGTTGATGCCCACGGGAAGCTCCAGGTGTCGACCCTTTCTTCAGAGGTGTCGACCCAACAGGTCTAGATCTGAAATAGCTGGTGTCGACTCACATAACTTGGTGTCGACCATTTCTTTGCATTTTTGAACTTTTCTAAAGCAGTGCCCACGGGAACAGCTTTGGTGTCGACCCATTCTTTCCTGGTGTCAACCCTTTCTGGTGGAACATCTATATGAGGTGTCGACTCTTCTTCATTGGTGTCGACCCTTTCCTCTGTTGCTTCAGGATCTGGGCAAAACTTCTTCAGGTGTCGACTCAACCTTCTAGGTGTTGACCTTTTGCTTCTTTTTCGTTGATCTCATTGAAGTACAACCTTCCTTCTTGGACTCAGCTATCTCCAAAAAGTCTTCTACATCTTTAATGTATTCTCTTGACTTTTAGCTGGATTATTGGGGTTCAAAAAGATGATTAATCCTGAAAGAGACTTTCTCATAAATCGACAAGTCATTAGAATAATCAAGATAATTTTACTAACAAACTCGCAATGATTAAATCAATTATGTTGTAAAGTCAAAAACATAAGGTACAAACAATAATGATTTATCAATTTATTTTGGTTAACAATCTTCTAAAAGATCAAATCAATATGTTGTTAAGTCAAAACCAAAAAAAAAACTTAATTGAAAAAGCCTTTAGGCTAACAGTTTACAATAATTTGACGATTAGTTAAATAATATATGACAAAGTATAATAACAAAACTATGATTAAAGGATAAATCAAGTTTAATTTGTCAATACTGTGTTTGAAATCATTTAAAACATTCATATGATTTTCTTAAAACTTGGGGCTTATAAATCATTATTTTTTAACTTTCTAAAAACTTTGCTTGTTATCATTAAAATTAATAAATTGATTCGTTAAATATTGGGGCTAACAATCTCTCCATTTTTTATGATAACAAACAATGTTAATAATTTTTGATATCTGTTTTGAAAAAACTTCCCGTCAAGAGGTGCTTCTTATTTTAAATAAATTTCAAAATAAAATTTCAAACATACATTCATTCATTCATTCAATCAAATAATAAGTTATCATATCAATAATCGTAATCAACAATAAACACAATTGAATATGACTGTATAAATATTTGATTTACTTATTTTTATCCAAATTTGCAAGATTAAATCTAATTTTTCTTATCTTTCTTATCTTTTCTCCCCTCTTGTCATCTCAAAAAGGTAAATTAGTTAAGTTTTTTGTTTTTCTCCCCCTTAGTAATAAATAAATAAAAATATGCATAAACTGGGAAGAGATAAGAAGAAAACATCGACATATATATCAAATATAAAAGTACAAAAATGTTTGTTCTAAGAAACATACAGCCCAAGAGAGGAAAAAGAGATAGGAAAGTAGAGAGAAAAGATGAGAAGAATTCGTCGTCCAATTTCTTTGTCCAGTGAGCGTTTTTCTTCTCTTTTGTCTTCCTTTCATAGACTGCACTTTCCTTTTTCTCTTCTTCTTACAAGGCATCAAAGATGGACTATTTTCGTTTCTCTTTTTCTTTTCCGGGCACCTTTTCCTTGCCTTTCCTTGAGATAGACTCGTTTTGGGTGGTGGTGGCCGTCTTGAACTGTTGAGCAGAGATCTCCTCTATGTAAATTCCCATGGCAGGAGTAAATTTCCTTTGAAGGTTCTCTCTATACTCACGCTCAGTCTTTTCAGAGGGAGTTTTGAGGCAAACCTCTACCCAAGCCATGAACTCGTGTATTTTGCGCAGAACTGCATTGTTTTTGCCTACAGTGCCTTGATTGTACTCAGAATGTACACTTTTGATCAAAAGGTTGCTGGCAATCAAGAATTTGTTTATGTTCTGCTGCATGGATTGATTTATGTCATTGTCTGCTTTGCATGCACTGTCCATTCTTTGGTTTAGGTATTTCAAAAGTATGTTCAGGCGGAGCTGTTCACTGACCATTTGAGTTTGTTGTTCTTTGATCTCTGTATTTTGAGTTTCATAGACATTCAATTTGTCATGAAGTCTCTTTATTTCTTAGTGGGAGGAGAGGTTTATATCAAGAAGAAGTTTTATTTGGTTTTTCATCATCTCAAACTCAGACGGAGGGATGTTGGACTGAGATGGTGGAGGAGCTGAGGTGGAGGGTTGATCATGGGATGGTACAGTGGATGGTGGAGCTGTAGGCTGGTCAAAGGGAAGAGAGGATGAGACAATGGCTTGAGGATTGGTTTCTTGGGGTTGCTTGACCCAATGACCATCAATCTCTACTAGTCTCATCCTTTTTAGGGTGGAATTATTATAAGTGTGAGTGTGGTGAAAAGGGAATGCAGAGGGTGTCCTTCAGGTTAACCTTAAGGAATTGAAAGATCTTGGTTAGAAGCATGTCGTGAGGGAGAATGTTCTTTTTAGTCTGGGCAGCTTTCCACATATCGGAAATGATAAGGTGTCCAAGATCAATGGATTCTTTTTGGATGATGCACCACATCACCAGAAGTTGGATGAAGGTGACATCTCAAAATTTCCCACCTTGGGGCAGAATCACATGGTTTACCATATGATGAAGGAGTTTGTATTCGGGGAGAAGGAGGTTAGCATCAAATTGCTTATCAGGGTTGATGTCATTTTGACCAGTAATTAATGAAATGAAATCCTCAATAGGAACTTCGGGATAGTTATGCCTCTTTTGGTGACAGTCTAGAAGGTGAGTGCCATTAGGGGCATTGATTAGCCTATTGACAATATTGTCACCAAGCACAATTTCTTTACCCCTAACCCAGCTACTCAAAAATAGGCCAACATCGCCTTCTGTTGGATGCTTGTGAGCGTAGGTTATTCGACAGAGGTCTGGGTAGACTGGTTCCTTAATGGTGACAAAGGAGTACCAACCTATTTCAGTGAACCACACCCTGAAGTGCATTCTAATTTCATCAAAGAATTGGAAGTCAAGGCACCGTCCATTAGGGACTTGTCTAGAGAAGAAGTATTTTTCATACTTAGCTTGGATTTCATGGTCTAGACAGACCAGTTGCTTTTCCGTAGAGGGGGATTTCCCCTTTTTGGTCTTCTTCCTCTTAGATGTGCTTTCTCCTTGATCGATTGGTCATTTCTTTGATTTCTTGGATGGATTTGAGGGATCCATCAATAAATTGTGATCTGAGTCGACGGGATTGAGAGTCGGAGAAAATTAAATTGCGAACCTAGGGTTTTTCTATTTCGCCGAGAAACAGAGGTTCTACTGTGTTGATGTTTGGTGGAGCAGATGGTGACGATGATTGCGAGGAGAAGATGGAGTGATGTTATCAATGTCAGAGGTCTGAGTTGAGAGAGGAGAGGGAGTACGATGTGGACGTATCGACTCACGCAATAGAGGGAAAGAATTTTTCATTTTAAAATGATTTGGGCTCCTCAAAACATATTTATATACCCGAGCTTGTGAGTTGACTCATGGATGCTGTGAGTTGACCCAAATTAGCTTTTAAGGGACTTGAAGAAAAAATCTTGTTTGAGTCGACTCATGGTCTTCTGTGAGTCGACACAAATCTGTTAAAATGGCTTATACGAAAAGGTCTATGAGTCAACTCATGATAGTCCGTGAGTCGACTCATTGTTGCTAAAAAGCATAGTGTGTGAGTCAACTCATAATAGTCTGCCATCATCATTTTATAACAAAGGTATTACCACTATGTGAGTCAACTCATAATCCAATGTGAGTCAACCCAACTATTGGTGCTGGGAAAACCCAGTACTCTAAGTCTACTCATAATCCTTGTGAGTCGACCCATGAATAACAAAAACGAAATGTTTGAAAATATTTTGTGTTTTTCATGGGTTTAACATTCATAATTCACCTTTTATATAATTAAGTCTTTCTTCATTCAAATGTTTGGTGAATATATCTGCTAATTGGTGTTCCGTACTTATAAATTTTAATAAAACATCTTCTTTTTGCACATGATCTCTTAGAAAATTATGACTTATTTCTATGTACTTGGTCCTAGAATGTTGAATGGAATTCTTAGATAAATTGATAGCACTCGTATTGTCACATTTTATTAGAATCTTATGATATTTCAAATTAAAGTCTTCCAAATTTGTTTCATGTAAAGTACTTGAGCGCAACAACTTTCTACGACTATATATTCGGTTTCGGTGGTTAAGGTAGTTATTGAATTTTGTTTCTTACAAAACCATGAAACTAATAAATTTCTTAGGAAGTGGCATGATCCGGTAGTATTTTTACGGTCTAACTTACAACCTGCAAAGTTGGCACGTGAATAACTTAGTATTTGTAGGGATGTGTCCTTGGGATACCATAATCCTATGTTAATTGTTCCTATAAGATATCTAAGGATTCTTATTACAGCACTTAGGTGTGATTCCTTTGGATTAGATTGATATCTAACATATAAACACACACTAAGCATTATATCAGGATGACTAGCTGTTAAGTATAGAAGGTTACCAACCATACCTCTATATTTTTTACTGTCAACTGATTTTCCTTTCGCATCCTCGTCAATCTTTGTTAACGTGCTCATAGAAGTTTTACATGGCGTTGTCCCAAATATCAACCCAAAGGGTGGGTGAATGGGTTGATTAGCAAACTTAGTATCTTTTTGAAAACTCTTTAATTTTTAATGACAGTTAAAAAGATGGTTGAATGAAAGCAATAAGTAAAGAGTTCAAGGGAAAGAGATACAAACAATATTTATAGTGGTTCGGTCTTCCCGAC
>JAUTBS010096277.1:0-12940 GCA_032361285.1 Aequorea victoria | reverse complement strand
AGCTAAATTTATCTTTGCAACTTAAATTACTCAAAATCACAAAATTAATTTTGGATGTTTGTAATATGTATATATATATATATATATATATATACACACACACACACACACATATATATAATATGGATATGAAACAATTTTGAAAAATTCAATTGTATTGAGTAGATCAAAATCAAACTAGAAAAATAATGTAAATTACAATATATTAATGTTATCTGTATTTGCACCCGCTCTATTCCTCCAAGCCAAGTCTATAAACAGAGACATACAAAGTAACTTATAAAAGCAATTTCTATCTGTAAATTCCTTCATTCTACTTTTTGCATGCAACTGATTTAGATAAGTAGAGAGCAATACAACAAAACCCCATCAGCAAAATACACTTCCATTGATCGATTACTTCTGGTTCCAGTAGAGGAGGTTTTACATATATTTTCAAAACAGCGATAGTGCAAATTGAAGAAAGAGGAGGCTCTATAGTACTATTGAAGAAAGAGAGATGGAGATGGTGCATCTTTTACATGAACTATTGTTTTCCAACAATTATGGTTTTGGAGGCAGCTTTTTTCATACTCAATGGGAAAGAGAAAGATCTATGTTTTTCATGAGGGAGAAATTGATGAATTTTGTGACTTTCACAGAAGTCCAATCGCTGATCATCCAGAATTGCCTAATGCAACATTGATATTAAAATCTTTGGCACAATCACTGCAAAAAAAACCTGACTTTGAGAGAATGTGGACCTAACGACTAACGAATGAACAACAGTTGGGGTGGACTTAAAGAATTAAAAAAAAGTTAGCTGGACTTCTTGCTGAAGGAGAAAAATTATTGTAGGAACTTATCACCAAACTTTACCTTTTTCAAGGACAAAATAACTTTTTCTTAATAGAGCTATGTTGGCTTGCTTAAAATTGCAAATCTTTCACTTGATGAGCCAGATATGGAAGCTGTGCTATTCACATGATAGTGAAGGGGATTGATCTGAAGTTGATATTAGTGGAGATTGAAGATTCTTAGCTTAATATGAATGTTTTGTTATGTTTTTAAATTAGTTTGCTTTTGTCATGTGTTGAATGGAACAATTTAGTTAATGATTTGGTTTTATTGTCGTGAATGTATTGCCATCTGGCTATTTTTTTCTATGTTTAATGAGAATTTTTTTTCTTTATAACTTGCCCTTGACTTGAGTAGTTATTGAATGTTTCAAAATAACAACAAAAAGACTTAATTTTGCTTTTAGTTTAGTTTTATGAATTATAAAAAATTATAAAAAATTAATTTTTTTTTCTCAACTGTATCCTAGCCACAAACGTATCCTACTTATTTTTAATTTTTCTAATTGCCGTATCCATATCGTATAGTATTCATATCCCGATCCGTGCTTTCTGAAACCTTGGGGCTACATTTTTGTATACTTGCTTCTATTTACAAAAGTGCGATAAAGTAATTAACATTTCGTATTGTGTATCATATTGGGCATAGGTAGATGAATTCAATATATTGAAACAAGATGGTATTAGCAATATTCATTGGCTTACACTTCAATTTATTGAAGATGGATGATGAACTTTCACTATTCAGAGTGTTGTGAGCCAGGAATGTTTTAAAAATGTTAGGTAAACAATTTGTGGACTCCATTGAGAAGATTCTGCCAATCCCAAAATAATTAGAAAAAGAGTTGGATGTTGATGATGTTGCTTCACTATGCTCCTTCAACTTCCTCCTTTTCAGATCTTTTGTTTTCCTTTGATTTATTTCTGACTTTTTTGGATTATATAGAGGACACTTTTCTTAGGAGGTGGAAATAGCCTCGCAAATCACAATTCATTAGATTTAACATCTTTTTATTTTTTCTTGGGTTGCTTTTCCTTAATTTTGCCAGAGATGAATTGTCTTTGAACTCTTTCATACAAGCACAGGTTTTAGTATAACAAAAAGAAGAAGAAGATGATAAATCATATGCAGCACGTCTGATTTGTTGGATAACACCAAGAATTGTATTTATCAGAAGAAAGAATAACGGACTCTAATTATGTCATTTATAAATATTTTTATGATATTAGAATGAGAAGACACAGGGCAATGTGATTGCATAGTATAGTCAATAATTCCTCATTGATTTTATGTGAGAAGTTCTCTGTTTGTACTTGATATTGTTTAGTTTAGTTGCTTTTGTTTTCTCCATCCCTGAAAAGTGGCTATATTCTAGAACATATTTTTGGTAAGTATGTTCCCAAACATTACTTGTCAGCTTTATGTAGAACTCACCCTTTTTTATAGTATATCTTAGGAAAAAATTAGAAGCTAATTAAGTTCATTTTTTTGGGAAAATTCTTATTTTCAGCATTGATTCATTTAGGTTTTGCAGATCTTTCTGCAAATAAAAATGGCAGCCATTTTATCTTAACTGATCCCTTGTAGGTTACAAAGAAGTAGATGTAAACCGAATCATTTTGGTGATTCTGCAGTGTTGATGTGTTCTATTATTCTTAATTACAAAGAAGATTGTTTTGTATATTCAATTGATTTGCTTATTGATTAACTCTTCTCCTTTAGACTGTTGAATTTTCAAAGAAAGATCGAAGAAGTGGCTCAATCTCAAGAGAAGAAGCTGGAGAGAGCGAAGAACCTGCCATTTCTGCTAACCTTCTGGAGAAGTTGAGCGTTGGGGGAGAGTAAAGATCAAGAGGACAATACGAAGGAGGCGCCAAAGAAGCGAATGTGAAGCAGAAAAATTAGGAGATTACTCTCATTTTGAGCCCCTTTAGGTGATGGAAAGGGTTAGTAGATTGAGTTGAACTTCAAAAATCTGATAAATATTTGATCCTATCAACCTGATCTATTTTTACTTTGTTTTGACGTATGGATCTGTTTGGGTTTTTTTGAGATTGTTCAGATTGCAGTTGGTTCTACTAGAATTTGCCTGCTGTAAAGTACTTGGTGATTTGGTTCTATCTACTGGTGGTGGTTCATTGTAATCTTGACAATTTTGTAAATTTTGAATGAGGTGCACTTGGTTGTAATTTCATTTTGGTGGCAAATAATCCTTTTCTTGGTTGCTTCTTAATGCAAATGAATGCCGAATGCAGAATTTCAAGGGATGGATTAATGGTGAAATTTCATTACTCATTTTCTGTTGAGATTTGTTTGGGGGATATGGTGGCTGGATACTATATTATATGCGGTGGGATCTACATAACCCTTGTTTGATAAGGCAACCTTCATGGGATTTCATATCCATTTGGGCTCCATATCTTCGGATATAGAATACCAGGCTAGAGATGGTTTTGTATATCCTCCCCTGTAGAAAAAAACGATTATTCCCTTCAAAAAATTATTGGTAAGACCCTCTTTCACTCTGCTTCTTTTTGTTTATGGTCTGACTGCCTGAGTTCTTTTATTTTTGTTGCATGCGTTGCTACTGTTGGTGTTGGTGGTGTTGCTATCATCCAAGCTGGAGACTGCTTGATTTACCTATCTTATTTTCCTCCTCCAAACAGACCCGTCACTGCAAATCAGTATATTTAAATCACAACCAACCAAGGTGCTGAAGTAGATAAGCTGTGAACAGAGCGTGTTTCTCTCTCCTTCTGTGTCTTGCAGATGAAGATGATACCGGGAAGAGAGTCTTTGCTCTCTCTTTCTTTCTGTAGCTTCGAGTATGTGGGTTTATTAGTTCGGTTTAAGATCTAATTTGTAGAGGATTGATACGTTTTTAATTCGTCTACGGACCATGATTAATTGAACAACAATAAGAAATAAACAACTAACAAAAATGAACAATTATACAAAACAAGATTTATGTGTTTCGACAAATCGTGCCTATGTTCATGAGCATACACACTTTCACTATGATCTTTGAGAAGATTATAATATTTTTTCTAAAGCTTAGAAAATTATCAAGGTCTTATAAATGACATGAAGGCTAGGGTTACACAACATATCTATATATATAGAGCAACAAAAATTAGGTTAAAAAGAAAAATGCGCGCCTCCAGCAGACTTTTGTTCGGACGCGCATTGACCCACAACCATAACAACACTATATATTGTTCTATCCGGACGCTCTTTTGCCCATGTTCAGACGTTTTTGCCCAACAAGCCTTCTGCGTAGTTTTTCTTCACTTTCTAACAATCTCTCATTTGAAGTAAAACCACTCAAAGTCTTTCGTAAACCCGAAATTTCCGTCGCCTCAACCCGATCAAACAAACTCGTGTGAACTTTTCTTCCCGGCTTCTAATCGAGAAGACCAATCGAAACTGAACAAGTCTTCAGCTTCGTCATCACTTTGGTGAACATATTTGAAGAATTTTTACTCGTGTGAATTTTCTCAAGATTGAATTGCCTATCCTCCAACTGAGACATAATGAAATGATACTTGAAATCGATGTGCTAGGTCCTTGCATGGAGCGCCAAGTTCTTGGCCAGATGTATTACGCTCGGACTGCCACTAAACAACTGACAGCTGTCCTATTTTTTACTCAGTCTTTTAAGAAACCTTTCATCCATATCAATTTTTTGTATGCCTCTTGGATGCTACATACTCCGCCTCTGTGGTAGAAATCGACACGATCTTTTGTAACTGAAAGACCCAACTAACTGCTGCACTACCCAATGTAAACACATATCATGTAGTGCTCTTCTTGCTGTCAACATCTCTTGCCAAGTTTGAATCCACAAATCCCTATAATCGAGTCTCTGAGCCGTCATAGCATAAAACATGATTTGTGGTCCCCCAAAGATACCTTATAATCCACTTAACTGCTTCTCAGTGTTCCTTGCTCAGATTGGACATGAACCTCTTCACTATTTCCACTGCATGGGTAATGTTCGGTCTCATGCAGGTCATGTCGTTCATAAGGCTACCTACGTCTGATGTGTACGGTACCTTTAACGCGTACGGTACTTTTCCCATGTTCCTCTTCTTCTCTTCACTGGTTGCCTCCTGATCATTTGAAAGTCTGAAGTAACTTGACAAAGGTGAGAAAATCATACAAACTTCTCTTTAGCTTGGAAATCAATATTAGCCATGAAGGTATCAAATCTTTTAAACCATTACCTTGGGGCCTATTTCAAACTACACAAACTTCTCTTTAGCTTGGAAACTAGATTCTCTTGTCCTCTCACTGCATATCTCTATGACTGCACCATGTAGATGTCCTCATATAGATCCTCATGAAGGCTGCTCCAGGTGTAGGTCTTCTGCCGTCAAAATGCTCAATACTTATCTGATGGTAGAGTTTTTCACAACTGGTGAGAAAATCCCTGTGTAGTCAATCCTGACTTCTGCTGAAACTCCTTTGCTATTAGTCTTGCCTTGTACCTATTGCTCCCATCAGTTTCTTCATTCAATCTGTAGACCCACTTGTTCTGCAGAGATGACTTACCCTTAGGTAACTGTATCAGATCCTATGTTTGGTTTGATGATAGAAACTCCATCTCATCATCCACGGCTTGCTCCCACTCCTCCTTGGTATCGACCTACAATACCTCTTCAAAACATTCTGGTTCACCATTATCTGTTAGCAATAAATAATTTAGAGATGGTGAATAACGCACTACATGTTTACTAATCCTGGTAGACCTCTTGGGAGAACGAGTCTGTGGCTCTGTCTGTGGAGTTGGTTGTATGTTCTCATCACGTGGTTTCAGAGTCCTATCAGATGTCCCCTCAAACTCAACACACTCTAAATCATCTATAGTCTCATCCTTTTGGTTCTCTATATTTTTAAACAAAACAGACTCGTTAAACACTACATCTACACTCCTAATTATATTTTTATTTTTAATATCCTAAAGTCTATACCCATAACTATCAGTATCATAGCCAACAAATATGCATTTCTTAAACTTAGGATCAAGTTTACTTCTCTTATCAGACTCAACATGCACATAGGATATACAACTAAAAGTGCATAAATGAGATAATTGTACCTCTTTTTCAGTCCACAATTTCTCTGGAAACCCACCATCTAATGGCACTAACGGTCCCCTGTTGATCAGATGAGCTGATGTACTCATATCATTAGTCTATAACTGCTTTGGAAACCCCGCGTGTAACCTCATGCTCCTAGCACGTTCCCTAACTGTTATATTTGTCTGTTCAGCCACCCCATTCTGTCTTGGTTTCATCAGAACTGTCAACACTTTTCTAATCCCATTCACTGTACAATATTTGTCAAACTCACTGCTACAGTACTCGCCACCGTTGTCTGACTTCAAACACTTTAGTTTCTAAACTTTTCCAGTTCGTGAAAATACCAAAGACATCAATTTTTTTTTTTCAAAAATAAATTCACAATTTTCTCGGAGCATCATCAATGAAAGTCACAATTTTCTCGTAGCATCATCAATGAAAATAACGTAATAGCGAGAGCCACCTAAAGAAGGTACCTGGGATGGTCCACATACGTTTGTATGCACCAACTCCAGCCGCTCTTCTTTCAATATCCCTATTGTACTTGTGAAACTGACTTTTCTCTTCTTTCCGAAGACACAGTCTTTACAGAAATTCAGGTCCACTGATTGTAACCTCGGTAATTTTTCTTTATGAAGCATCAATTTCATCCATTTCTCTCTCACGTGGCTGAGTCCCGTGTGCCAAGTGTCAGTATTAACCCCAGACTTTGCTACTGCTATGCTGTCATAGGAACCCGAAGACACGCACAGAGTGCTCTCCTTGTCACGGGCCAAGACCAATGATCCCTTGCTTATCTTTCATGTGTCATCTGTGAATGTCGTAACAATCCCAATTTTTGCAAGCTGACCAATTGAAATTAAATTTATGGTTTGGCTAGGTACATGCCTAGTATCCCTCAGTTTCAAAATTGTACTATTTGTCTGAGTGATCTGAACCTCATCCTTTCCAACTATACTGCACGCTTCATCATCCCCCTAAAAAAATTATACCAAAATTTCCGAACACATAGTTACTGAGTACATCCATGCGTGGAGTGGCATGAAACGAAGCACCCGAATCTACATTCACGATTTACTATGGGAATCTAATTTACAAATCAAAGTATCAGTCTCATTATCTTCAATAATATTAACAATATTCTTACACCCTTAATTTGCATTGTCCCGTTACTTCCTCGGTGCTTTGCAATCCTTCTTGAAGTGACCTTTCTGATCACAGTTCCAATAACCACCAGATTTCTAGTGGCTAGACCGTGACTGTGATCTTTCTCGTGATTTAGATTTGTCATTACCCCAACCCTTCTGATTACCCCTACCGTTCTTCCTTCCTTTACCTTCAGTGTTCAGAACTGACCCTGAAGAAATATCATGATCAGACGATCTCCTGCGTGATTCTTATCTCAGAACGAACCCAGTAACGTCCTCTAGTCTCAACTTATATGATGTTGAGCAGTTATTAACCGCCACAACCAACTTATCTCAGGAGTTTGACAAACTGGATAAAAGAACCAACGCCCTGACCTCACTATCGAAATTAATACTCACCACCTCTAACTGGTTGACGGGAGTATTAAAATTATTAATGTGCTCGATTACAATGGCATCATCCGCCATTTTTTAAATTAAACAGCTTTTTCATCAAAAATACCTTATTTGATGCCGATAACTTTTTGTACATTTTCTTGAGCGCTTTGAATAGGCTCCTAGTCGTCTTCTCCTTCGCGATGTTGGACATCACTAACCGTGCAAGGCTCAATTGCACAGTCCCTAGAGCTTTACAATTCAGTAACTCCCAATCCTCGTCTGATATATTCTCTGAATTTTTCCCGATCAAGGGTTGATGTAAATTCCTTTGATACATGATATCATCAATCTGCATCTTTCAAAAAGCATAATTGGAGCCGTTGAATTTCGCTATCTGAACCTTGTTTTCTTCCGCCATTGAATGATTCTTAATCTCTGAATCTTGCTCTAATACCAATTGTTTGGGATTGATATGATTTTAATCTGCCTACGGATCAAGATTAATTGAACATAATAAAAAATAAACAACCTACAAGAACGAACAATTACACAATACAAGATTTACGTGGTTTCGTAAATCGTACCCACGTCCACGGGTTCATACACTTTCACTATGATCTTTCAAAGGATTACAATATATTTTTTAAGGCTTAAAAAATTGTTAAGTTCTTATGAATGGCATGACAGCTAAGGTTACACAATGTGTCTACATATATATAGAGTAGGAGAAATTAAGTTAAAAAGACAAAACGCGTGCCTCTAGCCGACTTTCGTTCGGACACGTATTGATCCACTTTTGAACGCTCGTATCCAGATGCTAGAACAACACTCTTTGTATTGTTTTGTCCGGACACTCTTTTGTTCATGTCTGAACATTTTTGTCCAATAAACCTTCTGCCTAGTTTTTTTTTTTTTAATTTCTAACACAATTTGGGGTAGTGAGCAATTTCCCCAACATCATTTATTTGTTTCATAACCATCATTATACTCGAACGTATTTTATATCCTTCACTTTTTTTTTTTACGGATAATCAAACAAGTCCTCAGGATTTAAGTCCGGTAATTACCTAGTATATGTGGGATATAAGACTATATGTATCCAAAAATTAATTAAAATAAATCGTTGGACACCCTTGTAAGAACAAAAAAAATGTTTGGGGAGATAAAGAGCATGGGTTCGTATGGTTGTCCGGAGATAAATTAGCGGATATAGAATACCTATAGATATAAGAGTGGATATAAAATATGAAGGATATAACTTTGGATATGTATCACTGGTGATTAACAGATATTTTGTTTGTTTAGAAGTAGATATGAGTGAATAATGTATGTAATTTTGTAAGGATAACAATGAATTTTTATATTTTCTCAATCACTGACATATGATGGTATTTGCAAATTTTAGACTCATTTAACACAAAATTATACATTATAAACTCCAAACCAGGTAGTATTGTTAGTCCAATCTTTACTGGAGTTTAGATTAGGAAGCCCCTTGGACTACTAAGTCCTCAAATGGGTGGATATGTAAACCCCAGACCAGGTAGTATTGTTTGTCCAATCTTTGCTGGCTTAACTTTTTAGATGATTATACCCTTATTAAATTTAACTAATACTAATTTTATCCCTAAATGTCTTCAACCAGAATTTTGTAAGAAGATTTCTATTTTCTTTATTAATTTTATCCTTGGATTTCGTCTTTATTTTATTATTTTTTCTCTAACTCTTATCATATATTTATGTTATAATTAATTAAAATAAATTCTAGATGGCCACAAAAAAAAAAAATAGTAAAAAGTGTGAGGGTAAAATTAGAAAATATAATTTAATCCTATTCTACTGCAAATTAAATATATTTTTATTAGTGTGTTAACTAATACTGTGCTAATCAAACACAAATGTAATTAATTTGACTTCATTTCTAATTCGTCGTGATTTATAATTTTTATATTAATTTTATTTCTTTATTAATCTCACTCAACTTATACCGATAATCAAACAACGCCAAAGTATTTACAAAACTTTACAGAAGAATCAACTAACTTCTTCCTTTCATTTTCCTCTTGTTTTATAGAAGGTTGAACCACTAACTCACTCTCATTAACACCACTAATTTCTGTTTTGATTCCTAACTAAAAATTCTTTCTTCCTAATTCCACCAATCACGTGAAGCCACGTCTTTAATCCTTTATTCTAGCTCTCAACCAATCAAATAAAGCTGTCTCAACATTCTCTTCTTTTTTTTTCTCTCTCTCTCTCTCTCTCTCTCTCTATATATATATATATATATATAATGACCTGCTTAGATTTGTACAAGTTTGAAAAACTAATATTTTGAGTAAGTTTATATATATATATATATATATATATAGTCGCTTCACTAACTTGTCAGTTTTTTACTTTTTTTTTTGGATCAAAATTGATGGCATCCATCACCATCATGATTGCATTTCAATTTTTGAGTGCGCCGACTTTCGCATGCCACAGTCGACATTCGCATAAGATTGTTGACGTTGGAGAATTTTTGAAGATTGAATTCAGCAGGATAAGATATGGGCAATCCATTGGTGATGCATCAGTAGTTTGATCGTTGCATATATAATGATATCTCTGCGTTGAAGCAGAAGCAGAGCGAATGTGTAAAAATACAGAGTGAATGTGAGATTCTGTGGATCGAATTGTTCGATCAAGAAATTGGAGGCATTGAGTATTGCTCTGCCTGTGTGTGTGAGTGTTGAGAATTATAAGAGGGTTTGAGATTATTTTTATTGGAGATGATGATGTAGGTACCCCGCCTCGCGGTGTTGGTCTTTATCGGGGTGAAGCCTTTTTGGCAGATATGTATTATTATTTTAACGTGACGTTCGTAAATAGACGATCAGTTCTTAAGCAAACTACAATCTCAAAATAAAAGTCTAAATAAACTGGAGTTACCACTTGGTTTTAAAGTATAAGAACCTATGCATTGACTCGTTTCAATTAGGTTTAGTCATTTCATCACCACAGATCGAATTTAGGGGCTAAGGTACTGAGTGGGAAGGTGTTAGACACCCACTCAGCCTAACATCATGGTTAGTCTCTATTCATCACCATTGGTTCTCATGATGTGGGAGGGCATGGAGGATCGTGCCGATCCTGATCTGATGAGGTGCCAGTAGGCTTCTCGGATGAGGATCCTACTAGAGGGCCCATTCCGTCGGGAGTGGTTCTTGGGCGAGCGAGTAGATTGGCAGTCACTAAGACTGGACCACCTTCGGGTCCCTTAACCACCTTCACTGAGTATGAGATCGACAGATACCATGCCACTGGAGGACGTCATGGAGGCGATGTACGGCTTCGACGCTAGTGATTTCCTAGCTCAGGGGGAGTACACCACCTTCGCTCGTGACTCCCTGATGCGCCCGATGGGTGTTCACCCTGTTGAACAACGGGGTGGACAACCTTCGTCGTCTCAGGTTCCTCTCACTGTTGGTGACCACGCCGCTCCTGCTACTTGTGGTGTTGCTACTGCTGCTTCTGGTGTATATGCCGGTCCTGCTCCAGATCTGGCCACTCCTTTCCTCCCACTGCTACCCCAGGTGGTGGATACGTATATGCACGGGCATCGGCGTCCCATTCCTATTCCTCTTTCCGAGGTAGACGAGCTATGCCTAGGTGCCGGGGCTCAGCAGGTACTTCCTACATTCATCTCCTTATTTTATTTTATGCCTCTCCTTTTTTATCGTTCAGTCATATTAGTCTGCTTACCTATCACTTTTTCTTTTCTTTTCTCTTTGTTTCTGTTTCAGGTCCCCCTTCTTTTTGTAGAGGAATGCTTCAACACTATCGCCGGTCTAATGATATTAGTGATGCAGCATACTTACATCATTACGGACATGCACCTCGATCCGGTCCCTTGACCTCCTCACATTCCTCCTCGTTCGGTGAGTCATTTGTTTATTACTGTCATTTTTCATATATTCGTATATATTACATTCTTATTCTGACATTTGGGTTTATTCTTTCTTTTCTTTTTATTTACAGCCTTTCTTCGGCAGCTGTGACCTTTCCACCCATGGGGCTTCCTCATCTTTCCATGCTGTCAGCTCGTCTGCCGTCAGTCCGTCTGCTACTGCTGTCACACCCCAATTTGGGAATGGTGACCGGCCATAGATTGTGGGCCTTAGCCCAACAAGCCAAGTAAGCCTTAACAAGATTAAGCTACTCTATGCTTAATTAATGATTCAATTTTATGCATTTAATACGTAATATTTCATTTATTAGCAATTGGGTCAACAATTCATAATTTCACAATGATGTCAAATGCATCAATAATCCATATGTCATAATGTCATCAATAATATAGAATATGCGGAAGCAAAGAAAATAAATAATAAAATGTCCTAGAGGTCATGAACTCGGATCCCTCCATAGCAGTCCATCAGCTAGAACACAACTCACTAGATACCTGAAAATATTATGGGACAACGTAAGTATAAATTGTTGAATAGATCCACGATAGTACTATACAGTTCTAAATCAGGGATAAAGTAGAGTGTATAAATAAAATAACATGGTATGATAACTGTCACAAAAGAAAGTGGATAATCACAAGTTCTTTTTATCATTTCATTTCCTTTCAGTTCCTTTCATTTTTCTTTTTGAAAATATTCACATTTTTTCTTGGAAAATGGACATCAAGAGTCCTCAATTCATATAACAATAGTATCATGATAATATGGTAAAACCAACATGCTCAACACGAGTGAAAATAATAAAGATCAGGTACAACAGATATCAACTGTGCACAATAAAGTAACAATGTCATATATATATACACTCGGGGTCTTCTGACCCTTGGATCCAAATTGATATTAGAGTCACTACGGGATGGCGCTCGCGTCTATTCTCTACACGATTCCAGTTAAGGTCAACGCAGGATTTAACTCGGTACTTTTCCTTAACTGTTGAGTCAACTAAGGTCAACGCGGGATTTAGCCCAGTACTTTTCCCTAACTGGCCAAAGTCACCACCAGATGTGGACTTTTCCTTGAACTTTTCCATATCCCAAGAATATCCATCTCATGATCGCACCATATGTATAAAAAGTAAAGTCTTTCTATTCAGTGTTTGAAATCATTTATACCATTTGTTTGCAGTAGAGTACATCGTTCAGTTTAAAAGAAATTTAAACAATATATTTCCTTTGAAGTATTTATGTAAAGAATTTTGTAAAATATTTATTTAAGTTTTGCATAAAGATAGGTAGTGGAAAGCTTTATGTAAACAGTTTGTACAAAAAGTTTAATAGGAAAATATTTAAAGTATAAAAAGCAATTATAAATAATTTTGGGGGATCAAAAAATTCATTTTGAAAGATAATAGCATGATATCTACTCACCAGATGTCCAAACTAGTCTCTAAGAACTGATTATGGAATAAAATCACAACCTGAATATACAATGCAACAAAATAACATCAAACAAGACTAAATAATAACCTAGGACTACCAAA
>JAUTBS010096055.1:0-12941 GCA_032361285.1 Aequorea victoria | reverse complement strand
CTTCTATCTCTTACTCTCTTATATTTCAATCTTATTACTCATTGCTATTAATTGTAGTTTATTTGTTTTTCTAAAAGGATTTTAAAAAGGTTAATTAATTGCCAATCAACCCATTCACCCCCCCTTTGGGTTGATATTTGGGACAACAGCACTGTATAGGATGGCACCCTTGGAAGTAAGAGAGTTGCAGGTGCAGTTACAAGAGATGTTAGACAAGGGTTTCATTAGACCCAGTGTCTCATCGTGGGAAGCTCCAGTTTTGTTTATAAAGAAGAAGGATGGTTCTATGCGACTGTGCATTAACTATAGGAAGTTGAATAAGGTTACTGTTAAGAATAAGTACCCTCTGCCACGTATTGATGATTTATTCGATCAGTTGCAAGGAGCTCAAGTGTTCACCAAGATTAACTTGCGGTCTAGTTATCACCAACTAAAAGTAAGGGAGACAGACATTTTGAAGACAACTTTCAAGACTTGTTATGGCCGCTACGAGTTCTTGGTTATGCCTTTTGGTTTGACCAATACTCCAGTGGCATTTATAGATTTGATGAATTGAGTTTTTTATAGTAGTGTTCATTGATGATATTTTAATCTACTCTAAAAGAAAAGAGGAGCATGAAGAACATTTACGGCAAATCTTTCAGACTCTCAGGGAGAAGAGGTTGTATGCTAAGTTTAGCAAGTGTGGGTTCTGGCTGGACACTGTATCATTCCTTGGCCATATGGTCAGTAAGGATGAAGTATCGGTAGATAGCAGCAAAGTGGAGGCTATTGTTGATTGGCCATGACCGACGTCAGTAACTGACATACGCAGTTTCTTAGGAATGGCGGACTACTAATGACGGTTCATGGAAGAGTTTCCTCGTATTGCCCTATCACTTACCAGCCTTACTAGGAAGGGAGTGAAGTATGAATGGACAGAGAAATATGAGCAAAATCTTCAAGAGCTTAAGAAGAGGTTGACTTCGACACCAGTTCTTGCCTTGCTAACTGAGGGCAGTAACTTTGTGATTTACAGTGATGCGTCTCACCAAGGTTTGGGTTATGTGCTGATGTAGCACGGTAATGTGATAACTTATGATTCTCGCCAGTTGAAGGTGCATGAGAAGAATTACCCCACACATGATCTAGACTTGGCAGCTATTATCTTCGCACTGAAGATATGACGCCACTACTTGTATGGAGAATCTTACGAGGTCTACACCGACCATAAGAGTCTAAAGTATATTTTCACCCAGAAATATCTCAACTTGAGGCAAATACGATGGCTGGAATTGTTGAAGGACTATGATGTCAAAATACTTTATCATTCTAAAAAAGTGAATTTGGTGGTAGATGCCTTGAGTAGGAAGTCATTGGGAGTTAACTTAGCATCATAAACAGTTCAAGAACTTTTAGTAGAAGATTTAAGAAGGATGGAAGTGAAAGTACTACAACATGGAAGAACTACCTTGTGTAGTCAGCTGATAGTGAAATCGACCTTACTAGAGAGAATCTGTGTGGCTCAACGAGATGATCTCTAATGCAATAGGAATATGAAGCAATTCCACAAAGGTGAGAATAAATACTTGAACATGAGTGATGATGAAGCTCTTAAATTTAGAGATCGAGTTTGTATATCTGCCAGTAGTGAGTTGAGAAATGAGATTCTAGCTGACGCTCATAGTTCAGGATATAGTATCCATCCTGGAGGTACTAAGATGTATAGAGATCTTCCAGAGCATTTTTGGTAGAATGGCATGAAGTGGGACATTGCAGAGTTCGTAGCATAGTGCCTTACTTGTCAGCAAGTGAAGATCGAACATCAAAGGCCAGCGGAAAAACTTTAACCTTTACCACTACCCGAGTGGAAGTGGGAGAACATCACGACTGATTTTGTGTTTGGATTGCCTCGTGCATAGAATAGACATGACACTGTCTTTGGTAATAATAGACCGACTTACGAAGCTAGCACACTTCATTGCTATCAAAATGACACACACCTGACATCGTTTGACACAATTATATGTGAGAGAGATTGTACAGCTTCATGGTTCGCTTGTATCTATTGTTTTGGATCATGACCCACATTTTATCTCTAAGTTTTGGGGAGCATTACAGACTACTATGGGTACTCGGTTTTATTTTAGTTCAGCTTATCATCTGTAGATTCATGAATAGTCAGAGAGAACCATTCAGGCGTTGAAAGATATGTTAAGAGCTTATGCGTTGGAGTGAAAAGGTAATTGGGATAATCAGTTACCACTGATAGAGTTCTCTTATAACAATAGTTATTATTCGAGTTTGGGAGTGGCACTGTATGAAGCATTGTATGGGCGAAAATGTAGATCTCCATTGTGTTGGTATGAAGTTGGCGAGAGATAGCTTCTTGGACCGATCTAGTAGAGGATGTGACTCGAAATATTGCCACTATTAGAAATAAGCTTCTGGTAGCTCAAAAAGAAAAAAAAAAAGAGTTATGCCGATCGACGTAGAAAAGACTTAGACTTTTCAGTAGGTGATATGGTATTATTAAAGGTTTCATCTTGGAAATGAATTATCCATTTTGGTAACAAGGGGAAGCTGAGTCCTCGATGTATTGGACCCTTTTAGATTCTAGACCGAGTGGGTGAGGTGGCTTATCGTGTAGCTTTGCCACCTAATATCATGGGAGTACACAATGTGTTTCATGTATCGATGCTGAGGAAGTACGTCTATAGCCCGACGCATGTGGTAGATTATAAGCCACTTCGAGTTCGTGAGGATTTGACCTACGAGGAGCAACCCGTTCAGATTCTTGATACCAAATAAAAAGTTCTACAGAACAAATAAATTCGACTCGTCAAGATCTTATGGCGAAATCATAAAATAGAAGAAGCTACGTGAGAACGCGAAGACGAGATTCGCGAACGTTATCCATATTTGTTTCCTCAAGGTTAGTATTTTAATTTCGAGGACAAAATTATTTTAAGGGGAGAAGAATGTAAAACCCAATAAAATATATATAAACTAATTAATGAAAATAACTAACTAATTAAAATTTTAATTATATAAATTAATATTCTAAAACTAATAAATAATATAATAAATTAATTATGTTATTAATAATTATATAAGGAAATAATGAGATAAAATGGAAAAATAAAATATAAGGAATTGGCTGTGCATGTGTGTTGACAGTTGGGAGGTTTTAAAATATTTGAAAGATAAATCAAAAGAAGAGATTGGAGGAAATCAAGGATCATGATCCCTCAATTTTTGCTACCTTCTTCTTTATAAAAAAGGACTCCTCTCCTTGGAGACCTCATGCCTCTCAGATTATCTATCCTTCTCCATAGTCTCCCTCTCCCTCTCGGCTTATCTAGCAGCAGTCTCGCTACCACCACCGAGCGAGCACCTAACGCCGTCATCACCATCGGCATTTCTAACTCTCACCGGTGCTATCATCATCATCATCGCCCGTAACTTTCCCTATTTTCTGGTTCGTCTCTCATCCTCTGTTCTTCATATACAGAGAGATATATATCTATATCACTATTATTATATGTTGAACTCCTCTGAAAGACCAAACCTACAATGATTACAAAACGAATAAGGAGATATGAATTTATCATATATCACAGATGGAGTATAACAGGAATCCAGATACATATATATTGATATATATATAATGATATATAATGATATATATTATAAAAAGAAATCCATGTATAATAAATATATCATATATATATACGGTTATATATATATATATTCCGGTTCTATGATAAAATAAATATGAAATAATAAACAATGAAGAAAGTAACAAGAAAAGACTCTGGATTACAGAGATTTCAGCCATTGAAATCTCTGACCCAAAACTTTGGGTCAACTCACCAGGAAGTTGAGTCGACTCACGCCCCTTTAACCTTAGTTCTGTTGCCAGTGGGTCATCTCACGTGGAAGTTGAGTCGATTCATGATGGTAAGACCTTGGTTATTTCTCCGGCCTTGGTTTAGATCGACTCACGAGTCCTTTGAGTCGACTCATGGCCACTACTAGACTTCCTTAGGTCAACTCATGAATCCTTTCAGTCGACTCATGCATCACCTATAGGACTTGGCTCAACTCACTCTTACCTTTAGTCGACTCATGGCCTATTTTGGTCGATTGAAGAGAAGTTGCCTCAGCTCACTCTACTTTGGGTCATCTCATGTTTCCTTTGGGTCGACTCACAGTCACCTGTTACGGAGTCTTGCTGCCTTGGGTCTATACATAGCCTCTGTTGTGTCGACTCATGACTATCTGTTGGACTTGGGTCGACTTACAGACCCTTTGGGTTGAGTGATTTTTGGCGAGATTATTGGCATTGACCCAACGGCTCGCTACGCGGGTACCCTCATTGGTCAGTCAAGCTAGCCGAGTAGGTTCACCTGATCGACTAGGATTTCTCGACCGAGTAGAGTAACTAGTATTCAGTCATCCCTTAGCACGCGCTGGGAGATCGACTGCAGTCAGCTGAGGTAACTTTTTCTTTCTCGGATCATTCTAATGGTCGGTTCTTTTCCCGCTTGGTTAGTGGGAACCAACCAATCAGTTTAATACTTATCAGATGCCCCCTATTCCTGAGTTGTACTTGCTCAATGAAGGGAATATTTTCACTAACAATGGCAATTTATACGGTTATGATGATGTCGTTTTGACTTCCTGAGGTGACAGTTATACGGGGCTCTACGTGACCCTCCCATTTCTCGAGATGATGGCTCGAGATGTCAAAACGTCCCATCCCATTAAATGTGGATCTTTTTGAAATCCTAAAAATGGCAATCTTTTGGCCTTCTTTCGATGCGTGGCCCTATTTGGACCGTTGGTTTTAATAATTTGGATGGTCGATGTCTTGCATTTCTGGAGTCGTTGGACCGAGAAGCAGGTTTTAATCTGGACCCTTTATGTGAAGTTTATATATACGGGTGTTTGGAGGCCTTTGCTTAGTTCTTCGAAACCGTAACTCTAGCATATACCTATTCTTGTGTTCTTCCTCACCCGAGCGTTGATTTCCTCCGTTCGTGTTTTATTTCATCCAAGATTCTCGATGTCTCCTCTACTTTTTCCATTTCTTAGTAAGCTCTTCCTCTTTTTCCTTTTTACTTTAGTGCTTTTTATTTGTATTCGAGCCATTTTGGCTTCTTCTACACCCGAGGAAGATGTTCTTCCTTACCCTCGCTTCTCTGCTCCTTCCTCATCTTTTTTGTCGATAGGCTCTTGTTTTTCTCCTGTAGGTTCAAGCTTGCCCCCTCGGTTGGCACATTCATGCCCGACCATCCTACTTTTGAGTTATTTCTTAGGAAGGTGTTCGTTACTGCTCAATACACCATTCCTTTCTTGAGGAGTGGGACCATGGAATTCCCTCAGGAAGTCCATTCTTCTTACAGTTTGATTAGAGATCGGACCATCTTGTTTCCCGTCTCCCCTCCTCGGGAGTTACCTCAAATCGAACGAGGCGAAGCCTCGAGTTCGGTCACTCATCTATTCGAGGAGGGTTCCCAAGATTTTGCTGCTGAGCTCATCCTTTCGGTCAGTCGAGCGACTGACCTGGTTCATCTTCACTCCTCCATCTGCCTTCCTTCTTCCGTAGAATTTTGGATTGCTCAGAATGGTGAGCGGGCGTGCCTGTCCCCCGATGACAGGTTAGACATGTATGAACACACCTTCGCCACCGGGCTTAGGTTTCCCCTTCCTCGGATAGTTAGGGAACTCTTAAATTTTTTGGGTCTGTCCCCGGGTCAGTTGATGCCTAATGCCTGGAGGATCCTTTACGGGTCAATTATCCTCTGGGAAGAAGTTTCTGGTGATGAACACCATTTTTCGATGGAGAAATTCCTCTATTGCTATCAATCGAGGGAAAAATAGCTCGGTTCGTACTATTTCCAAGCTCGATCAGATAACCGAACCCTTATCACTAGCTACCCTTCCTCGAATAAAATTTGGAAGAAGAGATTCTTCTTTCTCTCCGGGCTCGATTTGGAATTCCAACCAGACGAGGTGGTCGGCCCCCACACCCCACGAATCAGGATGAAATAGGGGAAACCTGAACATGAAGTTCTCTTTGTCAAACCTGAGATCGATGCTGAGGCGAAAGGCATAATGAAGATGGCTCGGGACCACCCTATTCGGATGTTCGGTCAGCTGGTGACCCCGCACTCACTGAGTGCTTGGCTGCTCGGCCCTGAGGTTTCGGGTGAGCACCCCTGCCTCTTTTGCTTTGGCCATCTTTACTTTTTTGTTTCTTTTCGTTGCTTATATTTGGCTCTGACTTTTCTTTTGATCTATTTTATTGCAGGTGTGTCGAACAGACTGTTGAGGGCGACTGCTCAGAAGGTCTTAGCTCGGGGAATCAAGGAGGTTAAGCCCACGGCCTCAAAGAAGCCGAGGCTGGATGTGCCCGTGGATGGTATGGGAAACCCTCTGTCTGTTGTGGAGCTAGACTCCCCTGAGCTCCTGCACCAGTGGGGCCTCCAGCACTGCTCCTAGCCCTCCCGTCCAGGTGGGCCTCCCTACTGTTGCCATGGGCCCAAGAATAGGATGTTCGATTTCATTGGTAGCGCTGATGCCTCCCTGTTTGAGGTGGCGACAGTTCCTCTATCCCGTGACCTGGTGATGGACCTCACTCGGGTAAGGCTCTTTATGCCCTTATCTTGTCTTTTAAGTTTTATACGTTTGACTTTCTTTATCTAACCTTTTTTTTGTTCTATTCTTGTAGTCTTGTGCTCGGGCCTTCTATATGTCCAGTCGCTACTATTACCAAGAGTAGTTCTACGCTGCTGAGGCCAAGAACGCAGCTAACATCCTGAGCAAGTCCTCGGATCAAGCTGAGGAGATAAAGAGAGAGAGAGAGATGAGGCTCATAGGATGACTGCCGAGGACATGAGGGACAATGCCTGTCTCTCAGCCGAGAAGCAGGCCCTCGAGAAGGTGAAGGCCCAGGCTGAGACCAGAGTCCAGGAGCTAGAGGCATCACTAGCTGTTGAGATCAAGGCCAGGGAGGGAACTGCAGAGACATCCAAGGCCTCTGAAGAATTCAAAGTGGAGACTGCTGAGTGCTATATCAGTGGCTTCAATACGATGAAGGCCTATGCTGTCGCTTTCTTCAAAGGTCTGGATTTCTCTTGGTTCCATTGGCAGATGGAAGACCCTGCGCCTGAGGGGGATGACTCAGTTTTGGAAGCTACCGACAAGCCTGCTACCTGACTCCTTCGTAGTTTCTTTTTTATGTAACCCTTTTGGATATTTCTCTTTTGTATCAAAACAAGTACATTCTCTTTTTTGGAATATAGGACATGTTTTAGTTTTAGTTTGAATGAATGCTTCTTTCTGCCTTTCATTTTTGCCAAGTGTTGGATCCCTCAGTTGTTCTCTTGGATTAAGGTTAGATATCTCGATCGGATCTCCTCCGACCATCTAATCGTTTGTCTTCCTCTTGGATTTGACTAGAAGACTGGGCCCCTTGGTCAGATACCTTAAGTTAACCATAATTGGGTTCATTAGGTTCTGAGATGACCTAATCTGTCAAACTTTATCTTCGGGTCTCGGTTCGATGCCTTTAAGTCGATCCAACCCCAATTGGGCCGATTAGGTCCTGAAATGACCTGATCCGTCGAACTTCGTCTTCGGGTCTCGGTTGGATGCCTTTGAGTCAATCCAAACCTAATTGGGCCGATTATGTCCTGTGATGACCTAATCTGTCAAACTTTGTCTTCAGGCCTCGGTTGGACGCCTTTAAGTCGATCCAACCAAAATTGGGCCGATTAGGTCCTGTGATGTCCTAATCTGTCAAAATTTGTCTTCGGGCCTCGAATGGATGCCTTTGAGTCGATCCAACCCCAATTAGGCCGATTAGGTCCTGTGATGACCTAATTTGTCAAACTTTGTCTTCAGGCCTCGATTGGATACCTTTAAGTCGATCCAACCCCAATTGGGCTGATTAGGTCATGTGATGACCTAATTTGTCGAACTTTGTCTTCGGGTCTCAGTTGAATGCCTTTAAGTCGATTCAACTATAATTGGGCCGATTAGGTCCTGTGATGACCTAATCTATCGAACTTTTGTCTTTGGGCCTCGGTTAGATGCCTTTGAGTCGATCCAACCCCAATTAGGCCGATTAGGTCCTGTGATGACCTAATCTGTCAGAATCTTGTTTTATACAGTTTTATACAAGTATGAGAATGTATAAAAAAGTGCTTTCATTGCTTTGATATTTTTACAAACTTCCTTACTGATAGTACTTCTTGAGATGTTCGGCATTCCATGCATGTGGTAGCATCCTACCGATTGCGTCCCTCAGCCGGTATACACCGGATCTTACTCGGTCTTCCACTTGGTATGGACCCTCCCAGTTTGGGCCTAGCTTACATTCTCTTTGCTCCCGATTGACGTTGCCAAGTCGTTCATCCAATGTTCCGCTGATGAACTTACAAAAGGTTAGAATCTAGGTACCGGTGGGGTACCGACCTAAGACTTTCTGATGCTTAAGTCAGAGGACTGATAATAGGGCCAATCTAATGGAGAATGCATAGAAAGAGTATAAAGTTAGTAGTGGCATACCCTTGGAATTTGCATATGCCTGTAATTTATAGAATTTCCCAGGTTCGGGATTCTTAGATGGGATAGGAATGAATCCCTAAGAATTCGGTCATGTGCGTGATACCCAGGATACGGTGAGATATGGAAGATTTCGCACGAGGATTTTAGGATTTGTGTTGACCTGAGTTATTCAGAGTGATTTTTGGCGAGATTGTCGGCGTTAACCCAACGGCTCGCTACGAGAGTACCCTCCTCGGTCAGTCGAGCTAGCAGGTTCACCTGACCGACTAGGATTTCTTGACCGAGTAGAGTAACCAGTATTCGGTCATCCCTTGACATGAGCTGGGAGACCGACTGCAGTCGGCTGAGGTAACTTTTTCTCTCTCGAATCTTTTTAATGGTCGGTTCTTTCTCCACTCGGTCGGTGGGAACCAACCGATGAGTTTAATACTTATCATAATTCATTTGGCCCCGTTACCACGAGTCACCAGAATATCCCATCATCAGACATAACTCTGTATCTTATATTCTTTTTATTTGGTAACATACACGAGTCACCAAGATATCTCATCGTCAGACCTTAGTCTGTATCATATATACTTTTCATTTGGTAACATTACACGAGTCACCAAGATATCTCATCATCAGACATTAGTCTGTATCTTATACACTTTTTATTTGGTAACATTACACGAGTCACCAAGATATCTCAACAATAGTATAGGAGTCAAACTTGTAAAACATTTGTTTAAGAAATCTTTTCATATCTTAAAGCATTCATTCCATGATTTCTGTACAAGCGGATATCACACAAAATCCTTCAAAAGCTTTTTAAAACATATGCATCTCTTTTCCAAAGTTATTTGGGGAATACGCAGATTTATCGTAGCACGTAAATCCATTCACAAGTAAAATATTTATACCATGATTTTAGGAAAAATTTATATGGCATCATTTAAACATTTAAAATATATACATCTACTTTTCAAGTAGTTTGGGTATATGGAGAATTTAATCAAAGATACATAGCATAAAAAAATCACTCACGTGATATCAAATGCAAGCTCAAAATATAAAAGAAGACAAAGGTAGAAATCCACGTCACCCCGTGATCACAAAATGGTGATGATGATGATGATAAAGGTGGTGCTCATGGTGGTCTATGTCGATGATCGTGGTGGTGGTCCACGGTGGTGGCTGCTGAGCAGCGGTGGTGGCTGTGCAGAGGAGCCAAGAGAGATGGAGAATTACAGAGAGCAATTTGGGAGAGATGGAGGTGAGGTCTCTGCGAGGGAGGAACTCCCTTTTTATAGTGGAGGGTGGCTAGAAAATTAGGAATAAGTTTCCTTAATTCTCTCCCTCGGATCCTATCTTCTAATTATTTAAACATAACCTTTAAGAGAAGCCAGTTGTATCACAACCATTCCAGGTTTTCCTTTTCTTTTAAATTTTTCCTTTTTGTTTCTTCTTTCTTATTTAATTAATACTAATAACATAATTAATGTTTTAAAATCTTTTTATTACTTTACTTATTTATATTTCTAATTATTTAGTTTATTTTTAATTAATTAATTTAATATTTGTATTAATAATTACTTTTTAAAATTTTAAAATTTTACCGGGTTTTACCGTAAAGCTCATGATCTTTTCAGAGATATATCTCAGAATCGATCATGAGTCAACCCACGATCAGGGTGAGTCAACCCAAGTATCGGGTCTAAGAAAGTTTTGAGCTGAGACACAGCAGCCTATCTATCAACTCAAAAAGGAAATTATATTGAACATCTTCAGTGAGTCGACACACGGGATGATGAGTCAAAAAAATTAGACTGCACCTCAAAAAAAAATCAGTGGATATAAGAAACATCAGTGAGTCGACCCAAGTCATCTTGCATGAGGGACTTTGAGCAAAGGAAATCAATCCCGACTTCGACCCAGCATATCAACTCAAGGAAAGAACCGAGTATGAGTCGACCTAAGACAAATCTAAGTTGACTGAAATAGACCAAGTGTTGTTGATTGTTTCTGCACCAATTCAGAGTCGACCAAACTTCAAGATGAGTCGACCCACAGATGAAAGATTTTACTTACACTGATACATCAAAGTTCTGATTTGACCCAACATCAAGATAAGTCGACCCACAGATGAAGGATTTTACTTACACTGAAGGATCAAGGCATTGAGTTGACCCACCTCTAGCATGAGTCGACTCATGGGCGAGAAATTTAAATTTTTGTGCGAGAATTTATTTTGCAACAACTATTTTTAAGAGTATTTAATGCCTTAATTTTACCTTCAATGATCACCATAGAGTTTAAATTATAAAATGGAAGTGAAATTCCAACTTTCCAAGACTCAATCACTGACTCAAACGATCAAGAACCTCACAATTGCAGATATGTTTATACACGAGAAAATCCTAGAAACCTACAGCTCAAACATTCTTCTTTTTTTTTTTCTTTTGAGTTTATACTGCTATATTCCCTCTTGTAAGAGAGCATTGTACTTCACTTGTAAACTAAAAACTTTAATCAAATCATTGTAAAGTGAGAGTGAGTCACTCTTAACTGTTCTTTGTGTATGGTAAAACACACAAAGGGAAGATCAGAAGTGCTAAAAACTTGGTGACTTTGGAACACAACTTGGTGATTCTTTAAAAAATTGTAAAAGGTTTGAGCACACCGGTAAGTGCTTGGAGATAGTGAAAAATTATCAAGAGATGCTTAAGGAGTTGACGTAGGCTTGAATAACTGAACTACTATAAAGATTGACAGTGTCATCTCTCCTTATCCCTCCCTCTCTCTTTTATTTGGTTGCTTCACTATCCATCTTGCTTGTTGCATAATTTATAAATATTTTTTAATAAAGAAGATTTGTGAAAGACCCTATTCACCCCCTCTGGGGTAATTCTTTGCATAACAATTAGTATCAGAGCCTTTTTTGGAACCACCTTTACCGAGGGCCAATCCACAAACCGACCACCCTTGTTTAATGGGACCAATTATAACTACTGAAATGAAAAAATGAGAATATACATACAAGTAGTGGACTATGACTTATTAAAAATCATTATATATGGACCTAAAAGATCTAACAAAGTAGTCGAAAGAACAACTATTCTAAAAGATGAACTAGAATGGAATAAAGATTGTTAGCCTGAAGGTCTTTCAATCAAACTTTAAAGCTTGATTTTTTTGGTTTTGACTCAACAACATATTGATTTAATCATTTAAGGAGTTTGTTAGCCAAATCAATCTAATAATCCTTCTTGTTTATATGTCTCTATGCATTATATGCTTGACATTATAACTTAATCAATTGGGAGATTGTTAGCCTAAAAGACCTTTTAATCATAGGTTCTTTTAGTTTTAACTCAACAACCTTTGATTTGATCTATTAGGAGTTTGTTAGCCAAAATAATTGAATAAATCATTATTGTTTGTGCATTATATATTTAACATTAAAACATAATTATTTTAATCTTTGGGCTTTTATTAGCAAAATATTCTTGATTATCCTAATGACTTGTCTGTCCATGAGAAATTCTTTTTCAGGATTAATTTTATTTTTCTAGCCCAAGTCTCCAGCAAAAAGTCAAGAGAAATGTAGAAGACTTTTGGAGATTGCCCAGCTCAAGAACAAAGCTGCATTGCAAAAGAAATCAAAGGCAAAATTGCAAAGGGTCGACACCAAGAAAGGAAAGGGTCGACACCAGAAGGAAGCAAAGCTCAAGCCTTGAAGTAGTAGAGAAAAGGGTCGACACAAATAGAAGAAGTGTCGACACATCTCTTAGGTGTTCCAACACAAAGGGTTGACACCAAGAGTGAAAGAGTCGACACCAAGAGTTGTTCCAGTGGGCACTGAAGTTGAAAAAGGCTGAAATTTATGGAAAGGATCGACACCAAGGCAAGAAGGGTCGACACCAGCTATTTCAGATTTAGCTGAAAAGGTTCGACACAAATTGAAGAAGTGTCGACACAAATGTTCTTCCAGTGAGCATCACTTTTCAAGCCTCAGGAAAATTAAGGGAATGGTCGACACAAACAGAAGAAGTGCCGACACAAAAGGCTTCCCGTGGGCACCAACTTTCTGGAGTTTCAAAATGCAAAGAAGGGTCGATACCAAAGAAAAAAGTGTCGACACCAGCTTTCCCAGACGCATTTGTGTCGACACCAAGGGTTATTTGTGTCGACACCAAGCGCAAAAAAGTCAAATCGCGAAAGCTTCGCAACGGCTAGTTTTTGACTCCAACGGCTAGTTTATCCTCTCTAACGGCTCTTTTCTTTATCAAATGTTTAAATACCATCTTTGAAGATCAGAACAACTATCGAAGTCAAGCAAGAGAGAAGATAAAGGATCAATACAAAGAAATACTCCAAGATCTAAAATATACTGTGCTAAA